>JAUCBJ010003734.1:0-167691 GCA_032718475.1 Nemertoderma westbladi
TAAATATGTAAACAGAGTTATGACTTATACTAGACACAACGGGATGGCTATGGATTCACGTATAAAGCGCATTCTTTAGGAGATGCTTTGTTATCAGTCACAATCATGCACACTACCATACAATACTGCACACTGATCTGCCGACCTTCACTAATTTTAGTCACATATAAAGAGAACAGTAACCGACTCATGTAGTGCCTATGAAATAGCATTAGATTCACTCCAAAACCACTTTAATGTAAGTCGCAATTGTTATATGTAACCGGTCTCTCTTACCTTCAGTATATCAAGAAGATTGAGGGTTTTATAATTATTTATCGATATTCCAAATATAATAATATTCCATCAACTGATATAATTAATGAACGACAGTAAATAGCAGTAAAAATGCGGTGTTTATAGTTGACAAATAAGTAGTGATGTGTGTGTGGTGTGGTATGATAACAGATATACGTTTCGATGATCAAGCCTACTAATGTTGGGCTAAAGCCTGAAAACACAGAGATTCCCAAGCCGGTCTTCTGGCATCAGGAAAAAAGGTAAACATTGACCCATAATGCATTGCGCGATTTCCCGGAGGTTTCTGTACAAATAACAGGAGAATCGCTCTGATTGGTTGTCCGAACAAAGAAACAAAGGAAAAGCTACACGTGTACAGATCAGCTGTTAGCCGTCGTCATAGTAACTACACTGTGTCAAGAGGATTTTAGCGTATTGCGACATAAAATTGCTAGTTATGTCCGCTAAAGTGCACATACAGAAGAAATGGCTTTTTATGTCCAATAAAACACCGGTACAGTAAGGAAACGGCTTTTTATGCCCGTTAAATCAACTACAGAGTACTTTGCGGGGAAAATAACCAGCCAATTCCGCAAAAGCTTTTACACATTTGCCTTGATTTGTAGTTGTTGTAATTTGCCTATTTAATTTCACTTGAGTTTTTATTGGCGCAGTGGTCGAGTAGGTGAAGGCGCGGGTTACATTCTAAGTTGATAAGGGGTTCGAATCTGGGTCGGTAAATTTGTATTTTGGGCTATTATATTTTAGGTTTCATTAAATTAGATAAGCCAATGGGGTGCGTACAACACGCGGAACGATGGGTTGGGCCAATCGTAGGGCACTTGACAATTTATTGCTCCAATGTGCGCTCATAGAATGTTGTAGAATGTTCTAGTTGATTCCATGCTTAGGATTTGCTATATAAGGGGCCGTTTGCCCTTCGGTTATCACTACTACTACTTCACTCAACTTACTTTATCAACTTAGTTATCCAACACTAACTCTAATTATTATTTGTAAAGTTTAGTTTAAGTTACGTTAAATATACTGCAAACTCTCAGCCATGTAGTTTTAACGTATCTATCTTGAAACAGCCAAACGCTTCGGGGAATGGCTGCCTAGACCGTTAGGCTTCAGCAATGCAGAAATCAAAATGCAATCAAAAAAGATGTCCACGACGCATTAAGGAGCTCACATTATCTTCGCCCATCCATTCGAAAGCATGCCCCACTGCCTGAAAGCGCCCGCGTCAGAGGAAGGTAAGACTTTGTTCGACGCACTTGCCCGGAAGGGCTGGTTGACAATTGCAATGCATGGTGTTCGCGCTTTTAGACCTTTAGCAGTTTAACCTGCCAATTTTAGTTGTCCTCTTGTTTATAAATCGATTGTTTATTTTGTTTTATAAATCGTTGTTTAAAATGTTATATAGTGTCTGGTTGGAGATGTGTGCATTGAACTTGACACAATGAACCCGGCGTAGCATTCTTGTGAATGTGCCATCCAGAGATTTGGTGTCCTCAGCAGTTAGAGCCCAGCATGGACTCCCATAGAGGAGTACTGGAACTACTGCTGCTCTAAATAACCGGACCTTAAGTTTCCGATTAATTCTCGGTGACTTCCAAATCCTGGAAAGCCTATTCAAGGCTGCCCATGCCTTTCCCTTACGTATTCGAAGGTCCTCACCTGACTTCCGGATCCATGATCCCAGGTAACAGAAGTCATCCACATGCTCAAGCATACCATCTTTTGAGCTTATGCTCATCCGATCCGAGACTTGCTGAGGACTTTCAAAGTTAACTGTCAAAATTTCGGTCTTTCTGGAGTTAGTAAAAAGACCATCACTAGAATGGTCTTTTTACTAACTATCACCATCACTAGAAGCAGCATGTTCTAAAGCTCATCTATCCCATCATAGTCGACATGTACCGTACAACAAGAGTCCCACAAGAAATGAAAACAAATAAGTTGGTGCCAGTTCCCAAGAAGGGCAACCTAACACTCTATGGTTCTTTTCGGGGAATCTCATTGATCTCGATTGCTGCAAAGCTATACAATAGAATTCTATTAAATCGCATCAGAGATCCCATTGAGAGACTGCTCCGTGGAAATCAGAATGGGTTCTGTAAAGGTCGTGGGAGCATGGAGCCCATTTTGGCACTTAGAAGGATAATTGAAGAGTTATCAAAAAAGAAAGACAGGCATCTGGCTGTTATCTTTGTTGACTTCTTCAAGGCCTTTGATTCAGTCTCTCGCTGACGTATGTTCAGCATACTTTCATTATATGGGATTCCTGATGAAATTATTGCAGCAATCAGATCAGTATACGATGGTTCGACAACATTTGTGTCTACTGTTGACGGTGACACAGAACCATTTGAAGTGTTATGGGGCGTCCTCCAGGGAGACACACTAGCTCCATTCTTGTTCATAATTGTGGTTGACTATGTTTTACGCATGTCCTTAGATCATCATAATGATGATGGGGTGATGATAACTCCACCTACTGGCTCCAGAAGTCGAGGAAATCCTGCCAAGTACCTAACTGATCTAGACTTTGCTGATGACTTAGGAGTACTCTCAGAATCACTAGAGGGAGCCCAACGGCTCCTCAGCTCATTAGAGCATGCTGCTTCTAGTGTTGGTCTTTTTATTAACTCCAGAAAGACCAAAATTTTGACAGTTAACTTTGAAAGTCCTCAGCAAGTCTCTGATCGGATGAGCATAAGCTCAAAAGATGGTATGCTTGAGCATGTGGACGACTTCTGTTACCTGGGATCATGGATCCGGAAGTCAGGTGAGGACCTTCGAATACGTAAGGGAAAAGCATGGGCAGCCTTGAATAGGCATTCCAGGATTAGGAAGTCACCGAGAATTAATCGGAAACTTAAGGTCCGATTATTTAGAGCAGCAGTAGTTCAAGTACTCCTCTATGGGAGTCCATGCTGGGCTCTAACTGCTGAGAACACCAAATCTCTGGATGGCACATTCACAAGAATGCTACGCCGGGTTCATTGTGTCAAGTACAATGCACACATCTCCAACCAGACACTATATAACATTGGAGGTGTCTCATTGGTTCCCCCAAGCTTGACACTAGAACAAAATCGTCTCCGCTTTGCAGGACATTGCTTTCGCCGTGAGGACCAACCAGTGCATAATGTTGTACTTTGGCAGCCTTATGGAGTGAATAAGCATGGTGGACAGCCCATGACTTTCTTGAGACGCATCAAGGACACTGGCCTTGAAGATGCGGATGATCTAGCAAATGTCATGGGTGATAGGGAGTTGTGGCGGTGCAATTTTGTCGATAAGCCGGCACATCATTCTTAAAAATGCAGCTGCAATGCAGCATGCCGATCCTAGTAGTAGTAGTAGCATGTTCTAATGAGCTGAGGAGCCGTTGGGCTCCCTCTAGGGATTCTGAGAGTACTCCTAAGTCATCAGCAAAGTCTAGATCAGTTAGAAACTCCAATGTTGAGGAGAGGGATTTTTTCGTGTAGCCTGAAGAACATGCCTTAGTATAGTCTCTGCAAAGTAGAAAATTTCCCTTCCCCTTTCGCGCATGCAGCACAGCCAAAAGACGTGGTTTTTAATGAGATAAATAATACAAGGTCTTATGTAACACAATTAGGAATAACATGAACACTCATTCCCAACCACTAAAATCACCCAGCATGCATCCATGGCATACCATATTCGATGCACCGCCTCCCTATTTTGTATGACTTATAATAAATAGTAGGCCTGCCTTGAGTAGGCTTACTTATTTATTTACTAATTACTCAAAAGCATAAAGCCATAGACTTGGATTCACTGAATCATATTATAAATAAGCTGTTACACAGTAGCAGATGGGGTTTAAATGCCGCTGGGTCTTTTTAAAGAGATTGGGAACAGTGATAGCCCGTAGCCAGGCTGAGATTATTACTGTATGTGGGAATGTCTGTCAATATATATTTATATAGCACGCGAAGGAAACCACAAAATCATGCTAAGATTATTGCTATGGGGGTTTTCCTAGTCCCTGATTTCTTGCCTGAGGTCAAAGTTCACTTTTAATAAATTCTATTATGTCTGTCTGTTAGTCTTTCTGACTATCCGACAATCTGTCCGTTAAATATAAGAAAAGGGCACACCATCTAGGTAAACGATTAGTTATAGGGGTTTCCTGGTCGTAGAATCCATTTCGAGTGTCAGTTTTAACATTTGATGACTTCCAAATTGTCTGTTTGGCTGTTGGTTATATTTTGACGGACAGACTGACAAGCATACAGACAGAAGAGGCGAAGCCAAATTTGAATAATGACATCAGAAATGAAGTACGGACCAAGAAAATCCATAAAGGAAATTTTTTAGACAGATGGTATGTTTTCTATTGTTTTGGAGATATACTGACGGACAGACCGACAGTAAAACGGACAGACAGCCATACCCCGAGAAGTAGGACAGATTTGGCTAAACGGTTTTAATATTTGGTATCTTGATGAAAATCAGCTCTAGATGAAATTAAAAAAAAAAATTTAAATAAAATTTGAAAGCCCGAACACCCCCCCCCCCCCCCCCCCAAGCTACAAGAGTACAAAGGATAAAAAATATAATGCACAATATACAAGAATACGTACAAATTATTAGTTTCCCATCAAACAGTAGTGTGGACTTTTAATTACCCCGGATGAATGTCTGTGTTATTTTAAATGGGCATCCAAGTAGAGTAGTTTGAGTGAGAGTCCATTGCCTTTGGATCGAGGAGAACCTGCGCTGGATACTATCCAAGAAGGAACCAGTCCTTTATATACTAAGTGATTGAGGAAGCACGGCATCTGGATTCTGGTGCATAGTTAATCCCCCAGTTGGTTGGAGTTCCATCGACCAGCCAAATCAATGAATGACCACGTACTTATTGTAATAACCACATTTGAACCGCAATTGGTCAAACCGCGGGGTGGATTGCGTACTACATTAGAACTTTATACATAAATTGGTATTGATCTACCCCCACTGTATCATACCGACGCAACTCAAACCTGCAAGTGTTAATAGGGAAGGTGAATGCGGGGCGACCTGATGGAATGGCGAGCGGGCGGGCTAACGGTATGATGCCGGATGAGGAGGGACAACCAGGAGGTCCAAGACGAGGACATAATGGAGAGTTAGCGGTTAACCAGGGGCTACAATGCCGCCCACAGACCCCTTGGCGAAGGGAAGAGAAACCGCAAGGTAGACCAAACCAAGCTGATACAAAAAAATCAGTGAGTCTAACAAACATTTTCAGTATTTAGCCCGATTTGGGCAGGGAGAACTGGTGACTAAGAGGGCCAGGGAAGTCACCACCGAACTCTTTGAATTAAAGCGATATGGAATAATAAACGTAGATAAAGTGTCCACATCTGGTTGATACACGGGGGATAAAGTTACTGGGATGGGCGGGTTCGAACAACACTGACTCCGAGGTAAATCCAAAGGATTCAATGTTGTCCGTCTGTAGGGCCAAAACGGCCAGCAAAAATAGTAAAAGCAGTAGGTCAAAAGGGCAGTAGGTAAAAGAAGTCCGTCTTTACCGTCAAATCTGCCACATCCTCCGCAAAAGCAAGTCAGGCGTTGGGAATAGATGTGGCTTGTCAATTAGACCTGGTTGCATTGGATCAAACGGAGGTGGAAAGGCGTTTGGGTGAGGAGGCTGCTTTGATAGAAAGGGCGAGAGGTAGTTGGTGAGAAAATTCAAAGGGAGGGCAGAGAAAGTGTCGAGAGAGTGTAGAGAGCAGGCTGTATGAGAAGCAGAGAGGATCGAGAGAGGGGCGAGTGAGTATAGAGAAATGGTTGAGAGGGAAAACATACTAGCAAACCAGAGCGTCGAGAAAGAGAAAGGGAAGAAGTTGGGAATCGAGTGTGGGATGATATGCACATCCGGCTCCGGGAATTAATGCAGTATCAGGCTAGACGAAAACGCTGTATGGAATTGGTGAAAATGGGCTTATCTGAAAGCGAAGTTGGTTCAGGTAGTGTATATGAAGAACCAGGTGTGATGGAAAGTTTTGTTAATTCCCCACTAAGTGTGGGGGGGGGGGGGGGTGGGTCCGAGAGTAACTCCTCGAGAAAATAGCCAAGGGTGAGGATGGATGACGTTGTGGTCTCAGGCGGGAATTGACCCGCAGGGGGATATGAGGAGACAGGAGTGATTCTGGGTCTGGATCCACCCCCAGTTGATGGAAGATGGAAGAGGATGAGTATGAGTTCGGTAGAGAGGATAGGATGGGTGGACACGGACTGGGTGGATGGAAGAGTAGTGATAGCCAGCAGGGTGTGAGGTTTCTGGGATGCCCCTGGCAAGCGGGCTTGGGAAAACGGGATACCAGTCATAGACTTCCCGGCAGTGGCAATCAGGCTGGGAGAACAACCAGGGATGGCGCCGCGTGTGGTATTCTGAGAAACAATACCCAGGGAGGAGGCCAAAATCGATTTGGACCGTGATTAGAACGTGGATATGTTCACCTATCAAAGACTCCACAGGCCCAAGCGAACGAGTACCCAGACGGACGAGTTTGGGAGGCAGATCAGGATAAATGGCTGCAACTACTGTGGCCAACATACCCACCAAAGAAAGTGCTTAAACCAATTTGATAGAGGAGCGAGGTGTATGTATTGCCACGAGGCGACCCACACCATTGGCGCATGCCTGGAATTATATCATAGGTGCAATAAGTGTAAGTTCCACGGGCATTATGAGGGCCGTTGTGACAGAATGAGCAACGACGATAAATTTCGTTGATTTGAAGATTGGGTGAATGTGGGCATGATAACGGTACAAAGGATGAAGGCCCAGGAGGTTTGGTGGGGGTTCTTCAACCTCAATCAACATATACACCACCAGTTGATCCATCGAAAGTTACCTTTCACCTACCGGGAAATGCTAATAGCAGGATCGTGAGGAGGGGTTACTAATACCCAGCCGTATCTGGATAGGTGGACTGAGGAAGGGAAGGCAGAGTTCATGGGATTCCTGAATGAGCATGTTCCCCAAAGAATGGAGAATATCATCTGGGACACCACAAGGAGTAAGCGACACGGCCGCCGGCTAAGCGATACTGAGAGGCCATAATGGCCCACCCAGGGAACCAACCACAGGGATAGGGAGAGCCGTGGTGGCACACGCAGCAGCGCTAGAGAATCAGCGCAAGGATAGAAAGCACCCAAGACAGGACAACGACAGAGGAAAGGAGTTACAATGGTTCCCAGAATGGATGGGAGGTAGAACATTCCTACCTTAAATTCAAATTAATCAATTATATAGATCCTGTGGTTGAAGCCACACAAACACACACAGTGTCGCTTTCAGGAACGAGCCATGTTGGCCGAGCAATCCGAGGCGAGGAGGATTTCATTCTTAGAGACCACACTAACTGCCTCCAGGAAGCGCGGAAGGTTAGGTTCGAGCAGCAGCGGCTCCGAGATTCGGCCCAGTTCGAAGAGGCACTCACTGCGATGCCGATAAAACGACAAGAGACAATCCGCAGAGCCGCCGAGTTCAAGTGTGGAGGCTGGGTGTCGGCTCTCCCACTATCGGAAAATCAGCTCGACCTCTCTCCTCACGAGTTCCATGATGCTCTCTCTCCATCCAGTATGGCCACCCACTGGTCACTGTGCCCAGTAGGTGCGATGGGTGTGGGGCCGCCTTTGACCTTAACCATGGTCTCAACAATAAAAAAGGCGGCCTCGTTATCCAAAGACACTATGAGCTGAGATACGTCGTTGGGGACCTCGGTGCGTTGGCATTCGGGCCGCGAAATGTGATCAACAAGCCCATAGTAAGGAAGCAGCAGGGGGTCGATGGGGATGCTGGACTCCGCTGCAACTTGGGGGTTCGCGGGGCCTTCAACAAGCAGAACCAGGCGTTGTTTGATATGAAGGTAATAAACCTTGACACCGGGTCCTACGCCAACCGCCCCCTGAAATCCATCCTTGAGTCAGCGGAGGACGACAAGAAATGCCTGTATGCCGAGGCCGTTACAGCACGATGGGTGGACTTCTCCCCATTCATTCATCGCGTCATGTGATGGAGTGCTTGCCCCACAGGCCAACAACCTACTTCGAGTGATCGCCGCGAAACGCAGTCATTCGTGGGGACGTGGTTATGGATTGGGTGAGGACTAGAGTGCAGTTTGCACTCTAGCATGGTGCTTCCCATTGCGTTCGTGGATCGAGGGCCAAATGGAGGAGCGGCATCGGTCTGGAGGTTGGTGCTGGGCTACCATAGCAGGCAGGCATTTGGTAGTATAAAGTCCAGGCCCACGGAAACTACACAGACAGTTGTTTTGATGTTTTGGCTGGTAGCCTAGCAACCTTATCAGCTGATAGGACAGTGCGGTGGGGTGGTGGGAAGTAATAATTGTAATATGTATTGTAAAATGTTAGATTTGAATGTTATATGGTGCTTATTAATAAAGCCCTAAAAAAATTACATAGTGCATCAACTAAGTGCAATTAATTATTGCAATAAATCGTTATGTAGTTAATGTAATCAAAATTAAGTAGCATTAAAAAAGTCAGACATAACCTTTCTCACTTAGCTACGGGGACAGGGGACTCACTGACTGAAACAGGAGGACGAGACAATAGACAGATCCCATTTCACAATTGCAAAGGCCTCACGAGTTAGATTGTGGGAATCCAACGGTAGTGAGGCCGTACAAGGAGTTGAGTAGTGAGAGGTGTGACATCTAGGAGAGTATGAGAGGTTAAGTGGTGAGGGGTGCAACATCTGGGAAATGTGGGGAGCGAGTTGGGGATGAGTGTGAGTCCTTTGGCACTAATGAGAGGTGTGATAAGTAATGAATTTGGGGCCCAGTGGATCGGATTCAACGGTACCCAATTTAAAATTGTGTGAGGATGGGGCGATTATCAAAATAGAGACGCCACATGCCTTGGTGCGCCTTCGTTCGCAAGATTGTCAAGGATGTGTAGCGAGATCAGACCCATTGGGCCAGATTGGGGATTGGTCCCAGAGAAGATAGTTCCACTCTCCACATCCGATGTAAGATTGGATTCCCCAGAATGGAGTGCACTTTACGGTAGATGCTAGGGTTGCATACATGTATACTCTTTACTTTGTGGCTCGCCCCACATACTCCAGCACAATATGGTCACATATGAAATACAGTTGTGTTTATTGTTTTGGTTATGTTATGTTTTGGTTTGAGTTTTGTTTATTGTAAACGCGGGGTAGCTCAGTTGGTTGAGCTCCGGGCCTGCAATCTATTGGTTGTAGGTTCAGCCCCGCCAGGATCCACGCAGCCTTTCATCCACTGGTGTCGATAAAATGAGTACCAGTTAAATAACTGGGAGCAAATCTTGGGATAGGAGTAGCGCCACACCTACCCAGCTATCGGATGGGGAGCCTTTGGGTCGCCTCCGCCCTCGGCCGACTAATTGCTTGCTTGCTTTGTATTTATTGTAAAATATCGCCCAAAGCATACTTTCTCCTTGGTTTAAATAAAATCAAGGTAAGGTTTTAACCTCACTAAACACTAACACATATACCATTAGATTAACCCTATTTGCATTTGAATTGTAGAATAAGCACCCTGCTTATAAGCAGTTAATAAGGACTCCTAGAATACGGAATCCTTAGTCTCACTATAAGGAACAAGGAGTCCCGACTCAAACGAATTACAGCGGTCAAGAATCCAGTTAAGGCTGCATCTAGATCCCTAAATAGGCAATAATCTGATCATCTCCTATTACTACTACTACTACTATTGGCATGCTGTATTGCAGCTTTTTTTTAAATATATATTACAGATATATTTAGAATGCTGCATCGGCTTTTCAACAAAATTGCGCCGCCACAACCCCCTACCACGCCATGACATTTGCTAGATCATCCGCATCTTCAAAGCCAGTGTTCTTTAAGATGCGCCTCAAGAAAATCATGGTGTGTCCACCATCTTTATTCACTCCATGAGGCTGCCAAAGTACAAGATTATGCACTGGCTGGTCCTCACGGCAATGCAATGTCCCGCAAAGTGGAGGCCACTTTGTTCTAGTGTCAAACTTGGGGGAACCAATGAGACACCTCCAATGTTATATAGTGTCTGGTTGGAGATGTGCGCATTGTACTTGACACAATGAACCCGGCGTAGCATTCTTGTGAATGTGCCATCCAGAGATTTGGTGTCCTCAGCAGTTAGAGCCCATCATGGAATCCCAAAGAGGAGTACTGGAACTACTGCTGCTCCAAATAATCGGATCTTAAGTTTCCGATTAATTCTCTGTGACTTCCAAATCCTGGAAAGCCTATTCAAGGCTGCCCATGCCTTTCCCTTACGTATTCGAAGTCGTCCAGAAGTCGTCCACATGCTCAAACATACAATCCTTTGAGCTTATGCTCATCCGGTCAAAGACGTGCTGAGGACTTTCGAAGTTAACTGTCAAAATATTGGTATTTTTGTAGTTAATAAAAAGACCAACGCTAGAAGCAGCCTGTTCTAATGAGCTGAGGTGCTGCTGGACTCCATCTAGTGATTCGCAGAGTACTCCTAAGTCATCAGCAAAGTCTAGATCAGTTAGGTAATTGAAAGGTTTTCCTCGACTTCTTGAGCAAGTAGGTGGAGTTATCATCACCCCATCATCATTATGATGATCTAAGGACATGCGTAGAACATAGTCTACCACAATTATGAACAAGAATGCTGCACGTGTGTCTCCCTGGAGGACGCCCCATAACACTTCAAATGGTTCTGTGTAACTATCAACAGTAGACACAAATGTTGTCGAACCATCGTATACTGATCTGATTGCTGCAATAATTTCATCAAGAATCCCTTATAATGAAAGTAAGCTGAACATACGTGAGCGAGAGACTGAAACAAAGACCTTGAAGAAGTCAACAAAGATAACAGCCAGATACCTGTCTTTCTTTTTTGATAACTCTTCAATTATCCTTCTAAGTTCCTAAATGGGTTCCATGGTCCCACGACCTTTACGGAACCCATTCTGATTTCCACGGAGCAGTCTCTCAATGGGATCCCTGATGCAATTTAATATAAATCTATTGTATAGCTTTTCAGCATTCGAGATCAATGAGATTCCCCGAAAATAATCATAGAGTGTTAGGTTGCCCTTCTTGGGAACTCGCACCAACTTATTTGTTTTCATTTCTTGTGGGACTCTTGTTGTTCGGTACATGTCTACTATTATGTGATAGATGAGCTTTAAACACTCAGGTATTTTAAAGACCCCAGGGGGACCACCATCTACTCCACTGGCGCGATTGGTCTTAATGCTCTTTGCAGCAGCCTTCACTTCTGCAAAGGAGACATCGCTAATGGGAATATCTGGGAGTACAGACTCGGACACTTTTACTTCTATAAAGTTATCAGGCAATACCCTGTCATTATTGAGGAGCTTTTCGAAGTGGGCCTTCCATCCATTGAGGCGATCAACAAGTGATTCTGCCTTAACCTTGGTGGTTTGTTGGCTTTTCCGCCCAGTAAGCAAGTTGATCGAGTTGCTTGCTGTCGTCAGCATCATTGATGGCATCAACCTGTTGGTTTATTAGCTCCTGTGTAGATTAACAGAGTATTGCCTGTTCAGGGACCTAGATGCAGCCTTAACTGCATTCTTGGCTGCTGTAATCTGTCTGAGTTGGGACCCTTTCTGTGCCTTATAGAGGTCATTTCGGAATTTTGTGGTCAGTGCAAGGGGCCTTTTTCCTGTTTCGAGGGTATACAGGAACTGTTGCTGAAGCTGTTAACTTAACTGCTTCTGTGAAGGCAGTATAGCTCTCGCAGTGATCTGCCGCCTCAGAGGCAAGAACCTCATACCTGTTGTTCAGTTGTAGTGTGAAGCTGGATCTCACACTTGGCTGTTGCAACAGAGAGGACCAGTCATTGCGTGGCAAGGCTGATTTCGTTTTTTCGCTAGCACGCAGACTAAGTCTTACCTTGGCCACAATAAGGCGGTGATCAGTGGAGAAGAGTCGAAGTGTAAATGCATTACAGTCTTGTATAGAACTCCTATATTTCCTACGAAACAGAATATGGTCTATCTGGGACTTGTGACCAATGGGTCCACTATGACTCCATAGCCTTCCAGTTTGCTTCTTGAACTGGGTTCCAGCCGAAAACAATCCATTTCCAGAGATAGAATCCGGAAGATGGACGAAACTTCAGTTGACACTATCGTTATGGACCCAGGGCGATGTAGTTGATTGATGCAGACTTGCATTAAAGTCTCCCAGGAATGTTAAGAATGCACGCTGATCAACTCCACCAGTAGCTGCTTGTAGATTCTGGTAGAAATTTTCCACCTCCTCTACAGGGGCAACACTAGTTGGAGAGTTTCACACAATCAGAACCACCTTAGGAAACTTCTTAGTCAGTCTTCCAGAACATGAGAAGTGGCAACAGATGTTGCGGTTAGAGATTTGGTCTATTTTGTCCAATGCTGCATGTGCAGTTGGATTCATCAATAGACCAATTCCACCATTGCCACTATCATCTGCTGATGCGAGGGCGAGTCGCCAACCGCCCCCCATGTCCTTAATCAGAACCTCATCAGTCTGTCCAGTATAATTGATTATCCTAATTCATCAGACTGATTAGCGCCATGACACACAATATGTCATCAGTGAGGTCCAACTGTCACCTAGAGGACCAAAGGGTGTGATAAGTGACACCTCTGATTTTCCTAATTACTCTTACCAATATCCATGCAGCTTTAACGTTGACCTTTGACCCCAAGCAGCTTTATCCAATGAAGCTATTTTGCTTACGAGTTCTGAGGGGCGAGCCATGATGCAAGATGTTTGAGACTTATTTAGATATATTATTACATAATTTTGACCCCTCAGTCGGTAACTATTACAATATAGGCTATACTTTACCCAGGAGTTTGATTGGTCCGCAGTTCTCTAGTCTGCCGTGTGCCGTCTGCCTGCTCTATGTCACAAAGTGAAAACGTGATCTCACTTAATTGTTTTTAATCTGTTTAAGGTGAAACTTGGTAGATATCTACTATGATATAGCCTATACTTTACTGAGGAGGTTGATCGGTCCGCAGTTCTACTTCTACAGTCTACTGCTAAAGAATCGAATTTAAGACCTTAAGCACAGACTATGCCTCTCACTGAGGCACAGACTATGCCTCACTGAGGCTCAGACTATGCCTCACTGAGGCTCAGACTATGCCTCACTGAGGCTCAGACTATGCCTCACCGAGGCTCAGACTATGCCTCTTCATAGACCATAAGTGTAGATAGTTATTTGAGATATGAGTCTCAGTCTATGTTAACGAGGTCTTTTCAATTTTATGTTTGCTCCAATCATCCATAATTAGTTAGGCAAAAGTCCTCCCTATCCATTATCCTATTGGTTCACTTACATTCTTAGATTATAATTAGATTCTTTCTTACTGATGATTGGTTGAGTGATTTAAGCTCCTCCCTCTTCCATTCTCAGTTACTTATGATTGGTTGAATGAATTATGCTCCTCCCTCTCCCATTCTCAGATACTATTTAATCTCCCTTTAGTTGTAAAAACTTCATTGCAATATAAATTGATTTACTGTTAACATTTCTCTTATATTTCTTATTTAAAAGTTTATATATAATTAATTTAATTTTTTGAGGAGACTAGCAATTTGCCCATTATGATGTTATTGGCTGCTTTACTCGCATCTGCTTTCTCATTAGCTGTCTAACTCACCCTGCGCCCTGATTGGATAAGTATTATTTATTTAAAATTTACAATTTTACTCACTGTAATTATAATTTGTAAAATCATTTAACAAAAGTGCAATACTATCAATTGACTTTATATTATATTTTTGGTGAAGATGAAAAGAAAAAGAGAGATGAGCGTGATATATTAAAGATAAAACAGACACAGGAAAATAAATTTCATAAACTTATGAATATTTTGAAAGGGATACAAGAACAGTTAGTTTCCTTTAGAAAATGAAGAACATTTGAGTGAGAAAGACAAGAAGAAGAGGGTGATGAGATGGAGAATGAAAATTGTGAGGGTCAGGGTGAAGTTGAAAAGAGTGAAGTTGAGAACGAAGAAAGTGAAGATCAGGAAGATCAGGAAGAGGATGAAGAAAGTGAAGGTCAAGAAGAGGGTGAAGATAGCGAAGGTCAGGAAGAGAATGAAGAAAGTGAAGAACAGGAAGAGGATGAAGGAGGTGAAGGTCGGGAAGAAAGTGAGGAACAAGAAAATAAAGAAAGTGATAAACAAGAAGATGAAGAAAGTGAAGATCAGGAAAGTTAAGACGAGGATGAAAATGATAATAACGAGGAAATATTGAGACAATTACTCGAAAATAAGAATAAATTGCGGAAAATTATTCAACATTTGAAGGAAAATGAAGAAAATAAAGAGGTGACATTGACCCAAGTTCTAGTAAAATTAAATTACAGAAATTTATTAAACATTTAGAAGAGAATGATGAAAATAAAGAAGAGATATTGAGACAAATATTAGGAAACAAAAATCAAATGCGGGAATTTATTAAACAAATGGAAGAAAATGAGGAAAATAGAGAAGAGATATTAAGACAGGTTCTGGGAAATAAAAGTAAATTACTGAAAATTAATGAACAATTGAATAAAATTAAGAAACAGTTCGGTAATGAGGAAGATGAAAGTAAAGTAAATCAACCAGCTTTTACTAATTTTCGAAGACCTATGATAAAAAACTCTCGTTCAGTATATGCCCGCGCAGGACGACGCTATTGACATTTGTTTGTTTGAGTTCCTTTCATAATAGTATTAGGACTATTTATCCAAAACAATTATATTAGTATTAGGACTATTTATCCATAACAATTATATTAGTATTAGGACTATTTATCCATAACAATTATATTAGTATTAGGACTATTTATCCATAACAATTATATTAGTATTAGGACTATTTATCCATAACAATTATATTAGTATTAGGACTATTTATCCAAAACAATTATATTAGTATTAGGACTATTTATCCATAACAATTATATTAGTATTAGGACTATTTATCCATAACAATTATAATAGTATTAGGACTATTTATCCATAACAATTATATTAGTATTAGGACTATTTATCCATAACAATTATATTAGTATTAGGACTATTTATCCATAACAATTATAATAGTATTAGGACTATTTATCCATAACAATTATATTAGTATTAGGACTATTTATCCAAAACAATTATATTAGTATTAGGACTATTTATCCAAAACAATTATATTAGTATTAGGACTATTTATCCATAACAATTATATTAGTATTAGGACTATTTATCCATAACAATTATATTAGTATTAGGACTATTTATCCATAACAATTATATTAGTATTAGGACTATTTATCCATAACAATTATATTAGTATTAGGACTATTTATCCAAAACAATTATATTAGTATTAGGACTATTTATCCATAACAATTATATTAGTATTAGGACTATTTATCCATAACAATTATAATAGTATTAGGACTATTTATCCATAACAATTATATTAGTATTAGGACTATTTATCCATAACAATTATATTAGTATTAGGACTATTTATCCATAACAATTATATTAGTATTAGGACTATTTATCCAAAACAATTATATTAGTATTAGGACTATTTATCCAAAACAATTATATTAGTATTAGGACTATTTATCCAAAACAATTATATTAGTATTAGGACTATTTATCCATAACAATTATATTAGTATTAGGACTATTTATCCATAACAATTATATTAGTATTAGGACTATTTATCCAAAACAATTATATTAGTATTAGGACTATTTATCCAAAACAATTATATTAGTATTAGGACTATTTATCCATAACAATTATATTAGTACTGTATTAGGACTATTTATCCAAAACAATTATATTAGTATTAGGACTATTTATCCAAAACAATTATATTAGTATTAGGACTATTTATCCATAACAATTATATTAGTATTAGGACTATTTATCCATAACAATTATATTAGTATTAGGACTATTTATCCATAATAATTATATTAGTATTAGGACTATTTATCCAAAACAATTATATTAGTATTAGGACTATTTATCCAAAACAATTATATTAGTATTAGGACTATTTATCCAAAACAATTATATTAGTATTAGGACTATTTATCCATAACAATTATATTAGTATTAGGACTATTTATCCAAAACAATTA
Organism: Nemertoderma westbladi; assembly: GCA_032718475.1. NCBI lineage: Eukaryota > Metazoa > Xenacoelomorpha > Nemertodermatida > Nemertodermatidae > Nemertoderma > Nemertoderma westbladi. The sequence continues at coordinate 16,470 of JAUCBJ010003734.1, forward strand.
TATTAGTATTAGGACTATTTATCCATAACAATTATATTAGTATTATGACTATTTATCCAAAACAATTATATTAGTATTAGGACTATTTATCCAAAACAATTATATTAGTATTAGGACTATTTATCCATAACAATTATATTAGTATTAGGACTATTTATCCATAATAATTATATTAGTATTAGGACTATTTATCCAAAACAATTATATTAGTATTAGGACTATTTATCCATAACAATTATATTAGTATTAGGACTATTTATCCAAAACAATTATATTAGTATTAGGACTATTTATCCAAAACTATTATATTAGTATTAGGACTATTTATCCATAACAATTATATTAGTACTGTATTAGGACTATTTATCCAAAACAATTATATTAGTATTAGGACTATTTATCCAAAACAATTATATTAGTATTAGGACTATTTATCCATAACAATTATATTAGTATTAGGACTATTTATCCAACACAATTATATTAGTATTAGGACTATTTATCCAAAACAATTATATTAGTATTAGGACTATTTATCCATAACAATTATATTAGTACTGTATTAGGACTATTTATCCAAAACAATTATATTAGTATTAGGACTATTTATCCAAAACAATTATATTAGTATTAGGACTATTTATCCATAATAATTATATTAGTATTAGGACTATTTATCCATAACAATTATATTAGTATTAGGACTATTTATCCAAAACAATTATATTAGTATTAGGACTATTTATCCATAACAATTATATTAGTATTAGGACTATTTATCCAAAATAATTATATTAGTATTAGGACTATTTATCCAAAACAATTATATTAGTATTAGGACTATTTATCCAAAACAATTATATTAGTATTAGGACTATTTATCCAAAACAATTATATTAGTATTAGGTCTATTTATCCATAACAATTATATTAGTATTAGGACTATTTATCCATAACAATTATATTAGTACTGTATTAGGACTATTTATCCATAACAATTATATTAGTATTAGGACTATTTATCCAAAACAATTATATTAGTATTAGGACTATTTATCCAAAACAATTATATTAGTATTAGGACTATTTATCCATAACAATTATATTAGTATTAGGACTATTTATCCATAACAATTATATTAGTATTAGGACTATTTATCCATAACAATTATATTAGTATTAGGACTATTTATCCAAAACAATTATATTAGTATTAGGACTATTTATCCAAAACAATTATATTAGTATTAGGACTATTTATCCATAACAATTATATTAGTATTAGGACTATTTATCCATAACAATTATATTAGTATTAGGACTATTTATCCATAACAATTATATTAGTATTAGGACTATTTATCCAAAACAATTATATTAGTATTAGGACTATTTATCCATAACAATTATATTAGTATTAGGACTATTTATCCATAACAATTATATTAGTATTAGGACTATTTATCCAAAACAATTATATTAGTATTAGGACTATTTATCCATAACAATTATATTAGTACTGTATTAGGTCTATTTATCCATAACAATTATATTAGTATTAGGACTATTTATCCAAAACAATTATATTAGTATTAGGTCTATTTATCCATAACAATTACAATTATATTAGTATTAGGACTATTTATCCATAACAATTATATTAGTATTAGGACTATTTATCCATAACAATTATATTAGTATTAGGACTATTTATCCATAACAATTATATTAGTATTAGGACTATTTATCCATAACAATTATATTAGTATTAGGACTATTTATCCAAAACAATTATATTAGTATTAGGACTATTTATCCATAACAATTATAATAGTACTGTATTAGGTCTATTTATCCATAACAATTATATTAATATTAGGACTATTTATCCATAACAATTATATTAGTATTAGGACTATTTATCCATAACAATTATATTAATTTTAGGACTATTTATCCATAACAATTATATTAGTATTAGGACTATTTATCCAAAACAATTATATTAGTATTAGGACTATTTATCCATAACAATTATATTAGTACTGTATTAGGTCTATTTATCCATAACAATTATATTAGTATTAGGACTATTTATCCAAAACAATTATATTAGTATTAGGTCTATTTATCCATAACAATTACAATTATATTAGTATTAGGACTATTTATCCATAACAATTATATTAGTATTAGGACTATTTATCCATAACAATTATATTAGTATTAGGACTATTTATCCATAACAATTATATTAGTATTAGGACTATTTATCCATAACAATTATATTAGTATTAGGACTATTTATCCATAACAATTATATTAGTATTAGGACTATTTATCCAAAACAATTATATTAGTACTAGGTCTATTTATCCATAACAATTATATTAGTATTAGGACTATTTATCCATACAATTATATTAGTACTGTATTAGGACTATTTATCCATAACAATTATATTAGTATTAGGACTATTTATCCATAACAATTATATTAGTATTAGGACTATTTATCCAAAACAATTATATTAGTATTAGGACTATTTATCCATAACAATTATATTAGTATTAGGACTATTTATCCATAACAATTATATTAGTATTAGGACTATTTATCCATAACAATTATATTAGTATTAGGACTATTTATCCATAACAATTATATTAGTATTAGGACTATTTATCCATAACAATTATATTAGTATTAGGACTATTTATCCATAACAATTATATTAGTATTAGGACTATTTATCCATAACAATTATATTAGTATTAGGACTATTTATCCATAACAATTATATTAGTATTAGGACTATTTATCCAAAACAATTATATTAGTATTAGGACTATTTATCCATAACAATTATATTAGTATTAGGACTATTTATCCATAACAATTATATTAGTATTAGGACTATTTATCCAAAACAATTATATTAGTATTAGGACTATTTATCCAAAACAATTATATTAGTATTAGGACTATTTATCCATAACAATTATATTAGTATTAGGACTATTTATCCATAACAATTATATTAGTATTAGGACTATTTATCCATAACAATTATATTAGTATTAGGACTATTTATCCATAACAATTATATAGTAGTATTAGGACTATTTATCCATAACAATTATATTAGTATTAGGACTATTTATCCATAACAATTATATTAGTATTAGGACTATTTATCCATAACAATTATATTAGTATTAGGACTATTTATCCATAACAATTATATTAGTATTAGGACTATTTATCCATAACAATTATATTAGTATTAGGACTATTTATCCATAACAATTATATTAGTATTAGGACTATTTATCCATAACAATTATATTAGTATTAGGACTATTTATCCATAACAATTATATTAGTATTAGGACTATTTATCCAAAACAATTATATTAGTATTAGGACTATTTATCCATAACAATTATATTAGTATTAGGACTATTTATCCATAACAATTATATTAGTATTAGGACTATTTATCCATAACAATTATATTAGTATTAGGACTATTTATCCATAATAATTATATTAGTATTAGGACTATTTATCCATAACAATTATATTAGTATTAGGTCTATTTATCCAAAACAATTATATTAGTATTAGGACTATTTATCCAAAATAATTATATTAGTATTAGGACTATTTATCCATAACAATTATATTAGTATTAGGACTATTTATCCATAACAATTATATTAGTATTAGGACTATTTATCCATAACAATTATATTAGTATTAGGACTATTTATCCATAACAATTATATTAGTATTAGGACTATTTATCCATAACAATTATATTAGTATTAGGACTATTTATCCATAACAATTATATTAGTATTAGGACTATTTATCCATAACAATTATATTAGTATTAGGACTATTTATCCATAACAATTATATTAGTATTAGGACTATTTATCCATAACAATTATATTAGTATTAGGACTATTTATCCATAACAATTATATTAGTACTGTATTAGGACTATTTATCCATAACAATTATATTAGTATTAGGACTATTTATCCATAACAATTATATTAGTATTAGGACTATTTATCCATAACAATTATATTAGTATTAGGACTATTTATCCATAACAATTATATTAGTACTGTATTAGGACTATTTATCCATAACAATTATATTAGTATTAGGACTATTTATCCATAATAATTATATTAGTATTAGGACTATTTATCCATAACAATTATATTAGTATTAGGACTATTTATCCATAACAATTATATTAGTATTAGGACTATTTATCCATAATAATTATATTAGTATTAGGACTATTTATCCATAACAATTATATTAGTATTAGGTCTATTTATCCAAAACAATTATATTAGTATTAGGACTATTTATCCAAAATAATTATATTAGTATTAGGACTATTTATCCATAACAATTATATTAGTATTAGGACTATTTATCCATAACAATTATATTAGTATTAGGACTATTTATCCATAACAATTATATTAGTATTAGGACTATTTATCCATAACAATTATATTAGTATTAGGACTATTTATCCATAACAATTATATTAGTATTAGGACTATTTATCCATAACAATTATATTAGTATTAGGACTATTTATCCATAACAATTATATTAGTATTAGGACTATTTATCCATAACAATTATATTAGTATTAGGACTATTTATCCATAACAATTATATTAGTATTAGGACTATTTATCCATAACAATTATATTAGTACTGTATTAGGACTATTTATCCATAACAATTATATTAGTATTAGGACTATTTATCCATAACAATTATATTAGTATTAGGACTATTTATCCATAACAATTATATTAGTATTAGGACTATTTATCCATAACAATTATATTAGTACTGTATTAGGACTATTTATCCATAACAATTATATTAGTATTAGGACTATTTATCCATAACAATTATATTAGTATTAGGACTATTTATCCATAACAATTATATTAGTATTAGGACTATTTATCCATAACAATTATATTAGTATTAGGACTATTTATCCATAACAATTATATTAGTATTAGGACTATTTATCCATAACAATTATATTAGTATTAGGACTATTTATCCATAACAATTATATTAGTATTAGGACTATTTATCCATAACAATTATATTAGTATTAGGACTATTTATCCAAAACAATTATATTAGTATTAGGACTATTTATCCATAACAATTATATTAGTATTAGGACTATTTATCCATAACAATTATATTAGTATTAGGACTATTTATCCATAACAATTATATTAGTATTAGGACTATTTCATTTTCATTTCATTTCATTTCATCATCCGAGATAGGGCTCGGCCCCTTTATTATAATTAAATAAAATATACAATAAAATTAGGTAATCTTAGATGCACCTAAATTTCAAAACAACACAGCACTGAGTAAAATGAAAACGCTGAAAACCCAAAAATTCAAAACACTTAAACACAGCACTGAGTAAAATGAAAACGCTGATCAAGTCTACTTCAAGATCTAGTTAATCTACAAGCCCTTATAATAAAGCACTTGAGTACCATTTGCATCCATCCTGAAATACAAGCCCCCATCGAAAGCCCCCAGTCTAAAGGCTAAGTGGTTGATCTGTCACACCTGAAGTCGATAAAGCTCTTGAATACACTCCCTCCTGACCGATAATTGCGTACCAGTTTTATAGAGCATGTTAGTGATATATAGGACGCGCATCTGATCCATAAAGCATAGCTCCGTCCCTCCAATCCGTTTAATGATTGACTTAAGGCAGTATCGTCCGGTTACTAGAGCTTGCAGTCGTGGCAAACCAAGCTTCCAACCTCCTATGGAATAGTCCGAAAACAGCGGCACAGACATTTGACCTGCAAGATGTTGAGTTAGAATGTGGCTAAACAACCCATAAACCTTCTCATTACCAGAGTTCATGCAGGAGTAAATTACCCTCGCCTTTGAAAGTGTTACCATAGTTGAAAATGTCCGATCATTAAAGAGCGCCTGCAGGATATCATTTGATATGTAATTCCCCATGCGTAACAAAGAACGTTGCGCTTTACGCCAGGTCCGACCAATACATTCTCCTAGTGCCCCCTCAATAATATGTGACCCATATAATATTGATGGAGCGGATATGGCACCCCACACCAAAGCAGTAATATCCAGCGGCACATCATCACTAGCCAAGCCACGTATATTAATCCTGGATGTATTCATCCATATCTTCCTTGTAAAGTAGTCACTTATGTTCTGTCTTGATGGTGGCAAAGGCAGCCCTAAGTATATACATTTTGAAACTGCCTGTAACTTTGCACCACTCCCAGTGTGTATGCTTTCTGATTTGCCCATATCTGCTCGTGCTGAGAATGGGCATATTACATAATGTGTCTTCTTAAAATTGATGACCAGGTCATGCTCTTTAAAGTATTGTTCACATAAGTATAGCATCTTCTGAATATCAGTTCCCATGTTAGCTAGGAGTAGGACATCATCGGCATAGCCTAAGATTGAGTATGCTTCCCTATTTATATGCAGCCCAAAACCTGCTGATTCAATAAGGTTGAACAAGTCATCAAGATATATGTTAAAGAGGATTGATGATAAGACACCACCTTGTCTTACTCCACGTCGTAGTGGTATTGGTTTCCTTGAGATACTGTTACCTATCCTCATCAATGCTACAGATTGGCTATAGTAGGAGCATAGTGTTCGAATGATTCTTACATCAAGAGTAGTTTCTGCTAATTTTCTCATTAGTTTCTCGTATGAGACAGAATCAAATGCGCTTGTCAAATCAAGTGAAACCATGTAGACATTTGAACCCCCTTCATTGAAGTACCGGATCAGATTTGTTGCTACTGCATATGATATCTCTGTACTTAGTTTTGATTTGTATCCCATTTGTAGGTTACTCGTTTTTATGTTACGGACCTTTTCTGAGACCAGAATCTCCCACACTTTAGCCAAGATTGAAATAATCGAGACACCTCTATAACTCCCTGTCTGATGCTTGTCTCGATCCTCACTTTTGAGAAGCGGCATCAGAATGCTTGTACATAAACATTTGGGAAAGTAGCCAGTGGCCATTATATCATTATATAAATCTGCTAGGAACCCATGGAGCTCATTTGACCGACTGTAAAGGAGATGTTCGGCCTTAAGAGAATTGCTATCTGACGCTTTGCCTTTATTGAGTGATTTTATGGCAGTATCCACATCAGCTGCATTTACTAAATTTCCAGAAGGTTCATGTTCAGTTCCCAATATAAGCAAATTGTCAAGATGATCTTGATTATGAATACTCTTTATGCTGAATCTTTCCATATAGTCCGAGTAAAGTTGGTCCCTATGGACATCAGTCTTAGCAACCCTGTTTTCTGACTTCAATTTATACCAAAATCTGTTGCGATTCGAACGACAGTCATTGGCCAAATTCCTTATATGTTGCCAGTATGTATGATTCTCTGCTCGGTGCCTCATTCTTTTGTTTTCTAGCAGTGATATATAAGGATTCCCATCATCCCTATCAACCATTGTTATCTTCCCTTTCATTGAGTGCCAATAGTGATCCAGTGGTCTTATATTTTGCCGGTTCCTAAGTCCCTTATGGTGTCTTGGAAATACATGAGGGATGTTCTTTCTAGCTGCTTCATACAAAGTATTGATCAATCCCTTGGCACGGAGCTCTAAGTCTTCCCTCAAGATCTGTGTTGCATCAGATGTCCTATCGGGGAATATTTTCAAGTAGCGACATACCTCCTCTTGATAATTTTCCATATCACTCTGAGTTGCTCTCCCAAACAAAAATACAGGTCTCTTATGTCTTGCCCATTTACTCTCGGTCCCTCTAAAGTTCCCTGCGGTTTGGGCAAGGTTTGTGTAGAAGGTTGAATATACTGGGACATGGTCAGATACATTATCAACATCAGTATTGAAGACTTTGGTGAACAAAAGGCTGTCAAACATGTCTTTGGATACTACAATATGATCTATAAAAGATTGCCTGATTACCTTGCCCAGTTTATTTCTAAATCTATAAGTAGCACATGGCCCCAGTGCATGTGATTCAACTGTGGTTGGGTTTAGATCAAAAGTGTCAGTGATGTTCTCATTGAATAGAGTGCCAAAATCAGAATAGCTTGTCTGTTCTCTTGGATTATCTGATTTAATGACATTACCATTGAGATCTCCCATGATCATTACTTCCATGCGACTCTCAATTGCATCTTCTATAATGGTGGACAACATTGCTGCAACCTTTATATAGTTGTCTCTGTCCTCCCCTGTCCCACCATTACAGGGCATATATGCACCTATAATTAGAAGGTCTTTATCCAATAAACCTTTAACAGTTATGGCGACCATTCTGTCTGATCCTGATTTCAACATTGAAGTGTGAGGCATTATGTCCTCCCTTATCATCACGGCTACACCCCCCTCTCCCCTAACTCTTGCTTTAGGACTCATCATGGCGTCAGCTATGGTGTAATACACTTTGTACCCCTTTGGCACCTGATCTTTCTGCTTTAGGAAGTGAATAGCCTCCCTAGCAGAAAGCCAATGTTCTTGAATTACCAGTATGTCAGGTTTCTCATTTGCTAATAGTTTCCGTATATATTCCTGTGATCTCACATATCCATTGCTATTAAAGGTCATGACTGTGAACATGTCTTTTGTTGCATTGTGAGATTTAAAAATGACAATGTTGCAGGTGATTGCCTTGGTATGTCTGTGTTTTGTTAAAGTTATTTGAATCATAAAATTTCTGAGCCAGAGCATAGCAGTCATTGAATCTTCCAATCTCCCTACTTCGAAGTTTGGAAGATCTATATCCGACTAATTGAATCTCCTGTTTGGGACACATTGGGTATAGTGCATTGCAGTTGTAGTTTTATACTTTCCGTGCTCCCTTATAGGATGAAATGGTTTGAATGTGGTTTCATCCATGAACCTAGGCCTGTTCAATGGTTTGAATGCGGTTTCATCCATGAAGCTAGGCCTGTGTGCATTCCCATGGACTTGAGCTTCTAATAATTTTGGTGTAGGAAGGAGGGTTTTTCTCCTGTGATGATGAATTTGGGATGGAGTAGCAGCTAGGTTTGTTAGAGATCTATCCTTACTAATTGAGGTACCCACCACCTGTTCAACAAAAATGTTATCTCCAGGCCAAAGTGATGGTTGCAGAAAGTTCTCCAGAGTACTACGTTCAATTGTGAGAATAGCCAACTTCTCTCCAGGCATTGTGTCTTCCATTTGGACACTTATGGGAGTACACCCAATTTGTGAGTAGCAAAAACATGAAAGTGATTCCGGAGAGGTGTTTTTTGGCAACCCATATACCCTAACCTTGCATGTATCACTTGGAGACACAGCCTTTATATTATTACCTAACATTCTGTCGGTATTATGCCTGTTCGCAGGATTCTGATACCAGTCACTAGAATCTAGCTTCTCCAAAAAGTTTGTTTGATTTTCAAGCAGGAATGCTAGCTTTTCATCGGTATCCAGATCCTCATACAAATTGCTAGTCTTTATGTAATCATGTTTTGTATTTATATCATTTGTTGGATGACTCGGGTTTATTGGGGTTCTCCAAGTCCGATCACTTGTCAAGACTTGATCTATGGATTTAGGGTTGTCAATAGATGGATATACATACTCCTTTTCATTTGCCTCTTTTCCCGTTACAATATTCTTATATTGCCTAGCATTACTGCAAATCAGTGAAGGTTCTTTGGCATTTTTATTGTTTGTATTTAGCTCTACCTTATTTGCTTGTTTATTATTTTCCCCTTTATTGCCACTACCGCTTCCAGCATGTTTATCATGTTTATGAGATATTTTCTTCTTTTTTTTTTTTTTTTTTTTTTTTTTTTTTAAAACAATTATATTAGTATTAGGACTATTTATCCATAACAATTATATTAGTATTAGGACTATTTATCCAAAACAATTATATTAGTATTAGGACTATTTATCCATAACAATTATATTTGTATTAGGACTATTTATCCATAACAATTATATTAGTATTAGGACTATTTATCCATAACAATTATATTAGTATTAGGACTATTTATCCATAACAATTATATTAGTATTAGGACTATTTATCCAAAACAATTATATTAGTATTAGGACTATTTATCCATAACAATTATATTAGTATTAGGACTATTTATCCATAACAATTATATTAGTATAAGGACTATTTATCCATAACAATTATATTAGTATTAGGACTATTTATCCATAACAATTATATTAGTATTAGGACTATTTATCCAAAACAATTATATTAGTATTAGGACTATTTATCCATAACAATTATATTAGTATTAGGACTATTTATCCATAACAATTATATTAGTATTAGGACTATTTATCCATAACAATTATATTAGTATTAGGACTATTTATCCATAACAATTATATTAGTATTAGGACTATTTATCCATAACAATTATATTAGTATTAGGACTATTTATCCATAACAATTATATTAGTATTAGGACTATTTATCCATAACAATTATATTAGTATTAGGACTATTTATCCATAACAATTATATTAGTATTAGGACTATTTATCCATAACAATTATATTAGTATTAGGACTATTTATCCAAAACAATTATATTAGTATTAGGACTATTTATCCATAACAATTATATTAGTATTAGGACTATTTATCCATAACAATTATATTAGTATTAGGACTATTTATCCATAACAATTATATTAGTATTAGGACTATTTATCCATAACAATTATATTAGTATTAGGACTATTTATCCATAACAATTATATTAGTATTAGGACTATTTATCCATAACAATTATATTAGTATTAGGACTATTTATCCAAAACAATTATATTAGTATTAGGACTATTTATCCATAACAATTATATTAGTACTGTATTAGGACTATTTATCCAAAACAATTATATTAGTATTAGGACTATTTATTCATAACAATTATATTAGTATTAGGACTATTTATCCAAAACAATTATATTAGTATTAGGACTATTTATCCATAACAATTATATTAGTATTAGGACTATTTATCCAAAACAATTATATTAGTATTAGGACTATTTATCCATAACAATTATATTAGTACTGTATTAGGACTATTTATCCATAACAATTATATTAGTATTAGGACTATTTATCCAAAACAATTATATTAGTATTAGGACTATTTATCCAAAACAATTATATTAGTATTAGGACTATTTATCCATAACAATTATATTAGTATTAGGACTATTTATCCATAACAATTATATTAGTATTAGGACTATTTATCCAAAACAATTATATTAGTATTAGGACTATTTATCCATAACAATTATATTAGTATTAGGACTATTTATCCATAACAATTATATTAGTATTAGGACTATTTATCCATAACAATTATATTAGTATTAGGACTATTTATCCAAAACAATTATATTAGTATTAGGACTATTTATCCATAACAATTATATTAGTATTAGGACTATTTATCCATAACAATTATATTAGTATTATGACTATTTATCCATAACAATTATATTAGTATTAGGACTATTTATCCATAACAATTATATTAGTACTGTATTAGGACTATTTATCCAAAACAATTATATTAGTATTAGGACTATTTATCCATAACAATTATATTAGTATTAGGACTATTTATCCAAAACAATTATATTAGTATTAGGACTATTTATCCATAACAATTATATTAGTATTAGGACTATTTATCCAAAACAATTATATTAGTATTAGGACTATTTATCCATAACAATTATATTAGTACTGTATTAGGACTATTTATCCATAACAATTATATTAGTATTAGGACTATTTATCCAAAACAATTATATTAGTATTAGGACTATTTATCCAAAACAATTATATTAGTATTAGGACTATTTATCCATAACAATTATATTAGTATTAGGACTATTTATCCATAACAATTATATTAGTATTTACGACTATTTATCCAAAACAATTATATTAGTATTAGGACTATTTATCCATAACAATTATATTAGTATTAGGACTATTTATCCATAACAATTATATTAGTATTAGGACTATTTATCCATAACAATTATATTAGTATTAGGACTATTTATCCAAAACAATTATATTAGTATTAGGTCTATTTATCCATAACAATTATATTAGTATTAGGACTATTTATCCATAACAATTATTTTAGTATTAGGACTATTTATCCATAACAATTATATTAGTATTAGGACTATTTATCCATAACAATTATATTAGTATTAGGACTATTTATCAAAAACAATTATATTAGTATTAGGTCTATTTATCCATAACAATTATATTAGTATTAGGACTATTTATCCATAACAATTATATTAGTATTAGGACTATTTATCCATAACAATTATATTAGTATTAGGTCTATTTATCCATAACAATTATATTAGTATTAGGACTATTTATCCATAACAATTATATTAGTATTAGGACTATTTATCCATAACAATTATATTAGTATTAGGACTATTTATCCATAACAATTATATTAGTATTAGGACTATTTATCCAAAACAATTATATTAGTATTAGGACTATTTATCCATAACAATTATATTAGTATTAGGACTATTTATCCATAACAATTATATTTGTATTAGGACTATTTATCCATAACAATTATATTAGTATTAGGACTATTTATCCAAAATAATTATATTAGTATTAGGACTATTTATCCATAACAATTATATTAGTATTAGGACTATTTATCCAAAATAATTATATTAGTATTAGGTCTATTTATCCATAACAATTATATTAGTATTAGGACTATTTATCCAAAATAATTATATTAGTATTAGGACTATTTATCCATAGCAATTATATTAGTATTAGGACTATTTATCCAAAATAATTATATTAGTATTAGGTCTATTTATCCATAACAATTATATTAGTATTAGGACTATTTATCCAAAATAATTATATTAGTATTAGGTCTATTTATCCATGATAATTATATTAGTATTATAAATGTATTTACCCATAATATTTATTACTATTAGGTATATTTATTTAAGAAATTATATGTTTTTTATAATATACTTTGGAAAATTAGTCGACTAAGTCATAATTTTTTAAAACTTTAAATAAGGGTTGAGTTATTTTATAAAGTTAAGAAGAGTGAATCAATGGAGGCAACCTGAAGTCTAATCTCTTGGCCTTTACTCATAATACAGCGTATTATCTCCCAAGGTTGCATACTATGACTATAGCTGGGAGAGACTCTCACTGAGGCACTATAGCTAGTGTACACCAGAGTCAACCAAGAGCTAGGAAAAAGAATAATACCCTTCTAGGGTCCGTACTCACAACCTTCTAAATAGAAAACTAAGCAAATGATCAGCTTGACGGCCTTAGACCCTTAATCTGAGGCCGTGCCTCAGTGACGCATAGTCTGAGCCTCAGGGAGGCATAGTCTAAGCCTCAGTGCCTCAGCGAGGCATAGTCTGAGCCTCAGTGAGGCATAGTCTGAGCCTCAGAGAGGCCTAGTCTGAGCCTCAGTGAGGCATAGTCTGAGCCTCAGTGCCTCAGTGAGGCATAGTCTGAGTCTCAGTGAGACATAGTCTGTGCCTTAGTGCCTCAGTGAGGCATAGTCTGGGCCTCAGTGAGGCATAGTCTGAACCTCAGTGAGGCATAGTCTAAGCCTCAGTGAGGCATAGTCTGAGCCTCAGTGAGGCATAGTCTGAGCCTCAGTGCCTCAGTGAGGCATAATCTAAGCCTCAGTGAGGCATAGTCTGAACCTCAGTGAGGCATAGTCTGAGCCTCAGTGAGGCATAGTCTGAGCCTCAGTGCCTCAGTGAGGCATAATCTAAGCCTCAGTGAGGCATAGTCTGAGCCTCAGTGAGGCATAGTCTGAGCCTCAGTGAGGCATAGTCTGATCATCAGTGAGGCATAGTCTGTGCCTCAGTGAGGCATAGTCTGTGCCTCAGTGAGAGGCATAGTCTGTGCCTCAGACCTAAAACTCGAGACTTTAGGAGTGCTTCAGGTCTTAAATTCGAGTCTTTAGCAGCAGACTTCAGAACTGCGGACCGATCAACATCCTCAGTAAAGTATAGGCTATGGCATAGTAGATGCCTACCAAGTTTCAGCCTAAATGGATTAACAAAAATCAAATGAGATCAGGTTTTCACTTTGAAACATTTCACCCTCTACCGGTAGACTGGGAAACTTCAGTCTACTCTGCGACTCCTTAAAGATATAGCCTATGCATAGTAGGTACCTACCAAGTTTCAGCCTAAGCGGATTAAAAACAATCAAATGAGATCAGGTTTTCACTTGGAAACATTTCACCCTCTAGCGGTAGACTGGGGAACTTCAGACTACTCTGCGACTCTGTCAAGATATAGCCTATGGCATAGTAGATGCCTACCAAGTTTCACCTTAAAACAGATTAAAAACAATCAAATGAGATCAGGTTTTCACTTTGAGACATTTCGCCCTCTAGCGGCAGTCTAGAGAACTGCGGACCAATCATATTCCTCGGTAAAGTATAGCCTATATTGAAATAGTTACCGACTGAGGGGTCAAAATTATGTAGTAATATCCTCTAAAATGTAGTAAAAGTCTCAAATATCTTGCCTCATGGCTCGCCCCTCAGTACTCGTAAGCAAAAATATAGCTTCCTTGGATAAAGCTGCTTGGGGTCAAAGGTCAACGTTAAAGCTGCCTGGATATTGGCAAGAGTAATTAGGAAAATCAGAGGTGTCACTTATGACACCATCTGGTCCTCTAGGTGACAGTTGGACCTCACTGATGACCTATTGTGTGTCAAGGCGCTAATCAGTCTGATTGATTAGGATAATCAATTAAACCCTAATTAGGAGTCATAAGACATCTATTAGGGTTTAATTGTACTAATTAATTGATGACACCTATCAATTAGGAAAACATTAATAGGAAAACATTTATTATTATACAGTAGTGTCTCACCTGTAAAACATTAGTAACCAGTATAGCCAATAAATTGAGCTCCATTCATGCCTGTCGCATAGGCACTGTTCACAGTTAGTTTTACACTGGTAACCCCCGAGATTGGTGGGCTTATCGAATATAATCTAAGCAGTCTGAATAAATTATTTACAAAAGTTAGACAAAAAGTCTCTTTTTTTAGTAAGCCGCTTCGTGCACATTGATAGAGGCTAGACGCAAAAATGTAGATTTAGACATTATAGAGTGTAAAAAAACACAAAGGTAAGGTACACAGCTCTAACCGACTCGTCACAGTACGGTACAATATTAATAGGACTACAGCATCTGTGCACTTGACACAGAGACAGGAGAACTCCTCAGAAGCGGGTGCGTCGGACAGGTAACCTGATACAGAACATGACAAAGGAAAACTTGAAACACTTATGATTTAGTTTTTCTTGAATAAATTATATTTTGTTATGGAAACAAAATTCGCAAATAGCCCTCCAGTTCCAGTTCAGATTCATGTCTAGGTAAAATAAACTTTTTTGTCTATGAAGAACCTTGTTCACGACTTTGAAAACTGTTTTAAGGTCTCCGGAGTTATTTTCAATAATCCCGCTGTAATATTGTTCCTTGGCCAATGGAATTGCTGCTGCTACGACATAGCATTGATTTCTGTCTGTCAAGCAGTCAACCTGGAGTTTAGTTTTCCGGTATTATCGCTCCAAACGCTTCGCTTCCAAAATGCACAATGCCATGGAGCCGTTGGACGTGAAGTTACCGTTACAATAGGGGCATGCTTATCCATTAGTGATAATAGGCGGTCGGGTCGCTGTATTGTTCAACTAGTTTGTTTATGTCAATACCGACGACGTTGTTTCAATATCTGAAATAAACCATTTAGTATTTATGGAATTCAGTTTCCGGCCGGAAATCGTTGTTCTTACTGGTGAAGTTTTGGTATTGTTATATTAAAATATATAAAGTAATGATCAGATAGTCCGATATCTCGCACACTTATATCCTTGACTATTTCCATATCATCTTTATGAGTCATTAGCAAGTCCAATGTGTGGCCTTTGTGGTGTGTTACCTCTCATATGAATTGTTCCAAACCAAAACAATCCACAATATCCAGAAAACTCTTAGATTCTTTGTTGGTAACATCATCTTCCCAGAAGTTGAAATCTCCCAGGATTACTAACTTTCCAATTGTCACCACAAGTTGTTCTAGAAGATTGCTAAATTCCTCATAAAAAAGTAAGGTAGTCAATTTATTTTCAATCGAGGGACAAGTTCAGTATATAATTATCAAATGAAAATAAGCACAAAAGTGAGTAAGTTGGAGTTCTATAAATTCGAAAGAGTTATATGTTGCACGAGCAATGTTTGGTAGATTTATATTTAGACTCGCTTTATAAGCGCAACCAGCACCGCCTCCAGTAGTCCGCGTTCTTGGTTTATGTGTGAAGTTGAATCCTGAAGAGCATACTTCATCAATGACGTCAATATCTTCTTCTCTGCCAGTAAGCCACGTCGCTGTTAATGCAAGCAGGTCAATAGTTAAATCTACTATATGATGTTTTATTACAGCTGCCTTGTTTTTTATGGATCTTGTTACGATATATGGCTCTGTGTACCAGAACAGCCCATTATACAGTATGGAGCGATTAGATAAGTTATATCGATGTACAGCATTCATTAGATCCGCCGCTGGTTATATCATTGGTCATAAGGCGGACTTCTCAATATCAGTCAGAACGCGGGACGATTTGTTGAAGATCACGTCGTCGGGACTTAGGTTAAACGGAGTTTGTGTACGCTTCAGATGGGACAAATTTGTTCAAAATGGGTCAAGATGGGTCAAAATTTTGGCGTTGTTCCTAATTGCTCTGAACTCTTTGAGATTCCCTAAACATAAACCTATTTCTGTTAAATTCCTTATCACTACTGAAACCTACATCACAATTTTGTGCATGTTCATCAGAAGAAGTTGATGATGCTAGACATTAGAGTCCGCCTTATGACCAATGATATAACCATTGCGTCATACCTATTTTTTTTCATCAGTATCGGCAGCCGGCAGTGGTAGCTGGTGTAGCACATTAGTAATTTGCTGGCCTAAAGCCAGCGCAAGGTCAAGTTTCGACATTAGGGCAAATAAATAGCCTATCCCATTATAATAGTAAAATATTCTCACATTCGACGTTATTCCGCCCGGTAACTGCCTGTAATTCTCTGTGGGAAGTTGGCTCCGAGTGCTAAGTCAGCGCACTCATATTAAGTAGCTTAGGGAGCCATTTCAGATTTATTGTTTTGGTTGCTGCTTTTTTGGCTTATAAATTGGCTAAAACAGTTAGCTCTCTGTTGAGAATTCGACATAGAAAGGAGCGTGTGATTGTCAGAGCCGTATAGTTCGTAACAGTAAAATATTCTTAGAAGACGGTTCTGGAGGTCCTGCTTGCGTTCAACAGTAATAGATTGTGTTGGGCCAAGGTGGATCGCTTAACAGTAAGAGAGCTGAATTGTGTTCACTAGTCACAGAGAATGCAGTAATTTGTTGGGCCGTTACGGTAGTGTAAAATTAGTAAGTCTTAAATTATAGCTAGGTTTGTGAGAATTCAGTTTCGGCCAAAATTATATATAATAAAATTTAGGGTTTTAGTACCGGTATGTTGGATAACCGCCTAATTATTTTATACCATCTGGAGAACATGGCAAGATGGAACTTCTGATCCTGGGGTTTGTGTAGGCCTACGGGTTCGGTTTGCAATCAGCGACGAGACTGAAACCTAGGACGCGGAGATGGAATCTCACAGCGAACAAGGTTAGTTGTTCTGTTGGTACCGTTGTATTTGTGGAAGCAGTAAAAAATTACCGGTTGTTTAACTGCGAAACTGAACTCAATTTATTAATTAGGATAGTTAGGTTTAGCCGGCCATGGTGTTTTGGATCGCTCAGTTGGAGAGAGAGATAGTGTCGCAACCTGAAGGTGTAGCCACGCGCCAGTGGATACATATATAAAATTTAAAGGTAAAATTATGCTAATTTGAACTATATAATATATAATTAGAAATATTTTGGGTGATAAATTTATTTTTTTGAATTTTTTGAATTAGATTCAAAAAATATTTTCATGTCATACCGGTATTTAAATGCTGTATAATAGCTATAGAACTACATTTTGTTTAAATATTATACCGGTATTTGCTATAACTGCATACAATTAAATTCACAATATTATATTGTGAATTTATTTTCATATTTGACGTTTGAGACCAAATAAATTATTTGACAAATAATTTAATCGAAATTTCGATTAAATTAAAGTATATCTCGAAAATTTGCGAAATTTTAGCCGGAAGGCAAAATATATACCTTAAATATTGAGTGTCTCAGAAAAGGAGGCACTAGAGGACAGCTACGAGACAGCGGCTGGACCGCCAACTGACGACAGTATCAATATAACTGTTGATGACAATGCCGACTATGACGACGCAGCGAGTGACGCTGACGTATGTGAACAGGAGGACGAGACAGTGACTAGTGAGGAAGATCAAGGTGAAGTAATATTATTAGGATCCCCTACCGCTACTATAAGGAAGGATTGCACAGCAGCCCGGCCAGAGGTGAGTGATAGGGAAGGTAGTTTAGCAGGAGCAAGAGCCCAGAGCCCGGTTTCCAGACCTGTGGGTATGGTCAGTGCCGTGGTTCCAGTGGCAGTGAGGAGAACCCGTAGTTCCCTTAATAATCCCTCAAGTCCACCGAGTGTGAGTCAGGTAAGCGAGAAAGAGATAGACATAGCGATAAAGAAGAAACTCCGCACGCATGCCAGACATATAACTCCGACAACGGACAAGGCAAGGAAGATGCTAACGACTCTGGTAGCATCGGAAGGTAAGGGTTAGCAGAACTTAGAAAGGGGTATACCTCAGCACTGTTTAAGCAGACTGAAGAACTCGCAGTCCTAGCAAAGAGAGCAGTTCAGAGGGAAGTCACCAATTGGTTGATGCAGAGTGGGGTAGTAGTACCAGGTGAGGTGCTGCCGACGACAACGAACATCCAACAGAGGACGCTTACACCGCCTGATGATGCATCTAGAGACAGTGGAGACTCGCAGGTTAGTCATGCGCGAGGAAAGGTCATATGCACCAGATCCATGGTATCCCAAAACTCCGTACAAGAAAAAAGAACCCATTTAGAAGAACAACAACAAGAAATCTTAGCAGCAGCAGAGGCGAGGAAAAAGGCCAAACGAGAGGAGGAGCGCAGTCGCAGGGTTGAAGCGAAATTGCGAGAGTTGCAACTCGAAAGCGAACGCAAGGATCGCTCACTTCAATGCGAACACGTGCACATGCACAAGGCATTTGAACTCAAACTTCAACATGAGCGCAAAGAACGCGAGGAACGTGAACTTAAACTCGAATGCGAACGCGAGGAACTTGAATTCCAACGTGAACGCAAGAATAAAGAACTCGAACTTAAACATGAATGCGAGCGCGAGCAACGTGAATTCCAACATGAACGCGAGAATAAAGAACTCGAACTTAAACTCGAACGTGAGTGCGAAAAACGTGAATTCCAACTCGAACATGAAAGGGTGGTGGTACATGAAGAACAGGCTAAATTGAAGGCAGAAACCGCCGCAAGAATCGCAAGGGAAGCAGAACAATGGTAGTTGGATCAATTAGAAAGCGCGAGATTGGACTTAGAAAGAGAAGAGCGAACTAGGAAGGCGAATGAAATTGCCAAAAGGGGTATGCGAATGATTGAAGAATGTGGGGCGAGTATAGGTACCGAGTTGCGAGACCTATTCGTGCAACAGAAGGCTGAACAAGAGGCGAGATCTCCAGTTATACACGAGTCACCGTCGACAAGAGCACCTATACCCGGTCCGACTATTACGAGTACTCAGATCGTTAAACCATTTTCTGCATATCGCACACCGGTTGGTATCAGCGCTTCGCCGATTGCACAAGATCCACGCCATCAGGAGGGTGCTCCACGAGTGAATTATTATCGTGACTCAGCGGAATTTATAGAAGAAACCCCTAGAGGACGAACATTGGGCGAACCAAACCCGCGGGTTTGGAATACGCGAATGGATCGCCGACCCAGTTCGACGGAAAACTTCCGGGTTAAACCGGAAGAAGGATCGTATGAAAGACAACGAATTACCCAAATAGAGCTGACAGCTCAGCGGAACCCTAGCCAGGAATTTATTACGAGGGAGGAGTTAAGCACCAGTCTAGCGCAAGCTATATTGCCGCACATTCAACCTATAACGGATATGCTTAGCAACTTACAGCTAAAGGAAGCAGCCTAGCGAAGGAATAATTCTATTCCTAGCAGACAGGAACAAGGTGGAGTCCAATCTGGCACACGAGTACGCTTATCAGAGGCAACAATACCTCAAAGACCTCAGGTAAGAACACCTGTCCCTACGATCCATAATCCCGAATTCTTTCACTCGGATGAGATATTTATAGAAGAGGCTTGGGTTAGGGCCTCGGCACATAAACCAATACGAGCGCAGAGAACCGACACAGACTCGAGCGACGAAGAAGAAGATTTGAGGCGTCAGAAGTCCCAAAACCGGAAGGAAAGAAGGACCAACACGGAGCAGGTAAGTATAAACCCTCGGGAAGGGACTAGACCTAACAATCCTGCAGAATTGACCAACTTGATGGCCCGGAATGACGCCCCCCTCAGAGACATAGGTAAGTTTGCTGCCAGGCAGGGACTACCGGCACAACAACCCCAGAAGTTTATGGGCAACCACAAACATTGAAGGACGTTTAAGACTTATGTCGACAAACAATTGACCAACAGCACCTTTACGCCCAATGAAAATTCAACTACCTACTACAAATGCTTCATCGCGAACCGAGAGGCATTGCTGATAACTTCATCGGCAATGAAAGAGCATTTGAACTAGCCATGAAGACGCTTAGCGACATTTACGGGAATAAAACCAAGATGGCGCAGTCGATAGTCGAAGATTTGGGTAAGGGCGGAAAAATTACGACTCCGTTGGACCTGTTGAACTTAGCTAACGCCATCCAAACGCATTAGATATCTTAAAGACGGTAAATCTGCCTCATCATGGTGACCACGCAGAAGTCTTAAAGAGTATAATAAGATGCTTAAACATGCGTTATCGACAGAAATGGTGAAAACTAGAAAATAAATTGGAGGGTCAAGACAAAGTGTTGACACTCAAACATATTATTCATGAAATGATAGCCACAGATGCTGTAGCAGAGATGAAGTCGAATTTCTCAGAAGAGAATATGAGAGAGACCAAGCCTGCTATTGGGAAGTCAATGGTGAGTTTTGACGAGGACAAAACGACTGTGACGTTTAACTCAATAGACAAATACAATCCGAGTACCCCTGCCTTCAGACCAGACTCGTGAGTATGGTCAGGTGAGAGGTCAGATAGACCCAGAGTAAAGCAACAGGAGTTGCCAGACGGATTTGTAGGTTGCCAATTCTGCCTACTAAAAGAGGACAGATAAGATCACCATAAGTTAGACAGTTGCAGACGCTTCAACGAGCTAACTTCGGAACAGAGAAGGACTCAAGTGCGGACGTTGGACACCTTCTGGGCGTGCCTTGCTCCAGGTCACATACAGCGCCAGTGCCTGAACAGTAAAGACAGATGTATGAAATGCGGCAGACTACATCACAAGTTGCTACACGCGGATTTCCATACTCTAACAGACCGTTATTTACAGATAAATCCTCAAAGAAAGGGAAGCAGAGATCCCGTTTTACAGATTTATATTTTACAGATTATAGATTTACAGTTTTCATCGTTCTGGGCCGTTTTGTTGTGGCAGAACCATCCGATCCGCGGGGAAACCCTGCAACCCACCCAATACCCGTATTGGACTGGTTTGTGGAACACCCTGTCGCTACCGTTTCGAACTGCCACGCCGTATTGACGGAGATGTGGTCGACGAGTCGATTTAGCCTCTACTGCTCTCGTCGGGGAAGAAGATCTTGGGTCTCCTCTCCACGAACTAGAGGCCTAATCACCAAACTCTGTCTTCTGTCTCTGGCTGGGGATATTGAGACCAACCCAGGACCCAGCAGGACGCGGGCCCCGAAGATCAACTGTCCCGTCTGTCAACGAGGAACAAACTCTCGGAGTAAGATCGTCCAATGCGAGAGTTGTGACACATTTGTACATTTAAAATGTAAAATGAACTTCCCTTTCATGATACTATTTTAGAATCAGAAACCGACGATTTATTCCTCACATCGCCTCTGCAAACTCCAAGTGATGCTGAGAGTGAAACTTTTAAATTTTTTAAGAAAAAAGGTGTGTATTTTTTGCATTTAAATGCACGATCTCTGCTTCCCAAACTTTCCAAAATTCGTATTTTAATCAATAAATCCAACCCAGCAGTTTTAACAATCTCTGAAACTTGGCTCGATGATAGCATTTCTGATGGAGAAATTTATATTAATAATTACGTAGTTTGATGTAAGGATAGGGACAGACACGGTGGTGGTGTCTGTACTTACATTCGATGTGATTTAGCTTTTAATCGTAGGGAAGATTTAGAGACTTGTGATGAAGTTTTACTGGTGGAACTTTTACTTCCTAAAACTAAACCTATTTTAATCGGTACTTTATATCGGCCCCCTAAACAATCAGATTTTTTGCAAAATTTTGAAAATACAATTTTATGTAATCTTAGGTCAGACTGTGAAATATATTTCTTAGGTGATTTTAATACCTGTTACCATCACAAAGCATCCCCCATCTGTAAACAGTACCAAAGTATTTTAAATTTGTTTGGTTTAAAACAAATTATTTGAGATTCTACCAGAATTACCAGTAAAACTTCTACTTTACTAGATCACATCCTTTGTAATGATACCGATATTATTTCTCAATCTGGGGTTTTACCTATAGGTCTAAGCGATCATTTTATAGTTTTTTGCACAAGAAAGACACAAAAATCTTTTTTCGGGGATCATAAAACAGTGACAGTTAGGTCTATGAAAAATTACAGCAAGGAATGCTTTTTAAGTTTGTTAGTTAATTCTGACTGGGAACCCTGTTTTAAGGCCGCTGACATTAACCTTGCGTACACTGTTTTTAAAGATATATTTCTAAAGGCTCTTAATACTGTAGCACCAATTAAATAAATTAGTCTTAAATAACGCACTGGGCCCTGGATGACCTCGGGTATTCTTAGTAATATCAGAGAAAGAGATAACTATTTGTATAAATTTAGGAAATACCGTGTTTTGTTTAGCTGATTATAATAATTACTGCAAATATAGAAACCTTGTCCAACGGGAAATAAAAAAAGCTAAATCTGAATATTTGTACAACAAAATAAGTGAGAATAAAGATAATCCTAAAAGTCTATGGTCTACGGGGCCGTCCAAGTATGACGTCTGCACTTTTCCCCAAAATGTTGACCCCCTCCCTCCCCTAAATCAGATGTCATCAGATAGGCGATGACCCCCCCCCCCCCTAAATCAGATTAAAAAAAAATTGTAATAAACTATTATCAGCAGGATAAAGGTATTATATTGCATTGGAGGGGGGGTGCACGACGGCTGGCTGTTGTTACATATAGTTACATATAGCTTTATCTATATAGGAAGGTATAGAGTTGTAGTAGGACAGCCTATCGTTTACATACTTGTACCTGATGCGACAGCAGTTATAAAGCAGTAATAAACATAAGCTAATAATAGGCCTATATGAACCGGTAGAGGTACCGGTACTGCAGTCTCTAACAATCATTAGCTTAGGATTAATGTTTCATTTTCAGGCAAACCCCAGTACCGCAGTACCCCAGTAGCACGCGTCCTAATCACTGAAACATGGTGACTGGTAACTGAAACAGAAGGTCGTGCTACAGGCCTTCGGGGGCTTCGAACAATTAAAATAGGCAAGCTATTTACTCTTCTGCTATATCTCTTCTAGCACCTATAAATGAACATGCTGACGTCAGATTTTGGCTGACCCCCTCCCCTCCCCTCATCAGCACGTCATCAGATTTTTCCAACCCCCCTCCCCCCCCTAAAGTGCTGACGTCATACTTTGACGGCCCCTACCCTAAAATCTTTAGGTTAAAAAAACCTTAAATCTAAATCGAATATTTTTCTGCAAGATAACGGTGAGCTGATTCATGATCATACTCTAGTTAGTAATTTATTTAATAATTATTTTACTAATGTTGCCTCAAATTTAGTTAAGAAGTTACCGTTATCAAGTAATAAATATAGTATAGGGTCCGAAACTCTAAATAATTTTTATTTAGAAAAGTTACAAAATTCAGAAAAGTTATTTTTAAAACCCGTTTCTGAGGATTTCGTTTTTCAAAATCTACTTAGCCTATCAGCCTCAAAAAGTACCGGTTTAGACCTAATACCTGCCCGTTTTCTTAAGGATGGTGCTGAAGTACTTAAAGTGCCTATTACTTTTATTATTAATTACTCTATCGTAGAAAATGTAGTACCAGACGAACTGAAATTAGCTAAGGTTGTTCCTCTGTATAAAAAGAATAGTAAAGTAGAACACTGTAATTACAGACCTGTTAGTATCTTAAGTATTGTATCTAAAATTCTAGAACGTTCTGTTTTTCTACAGCTGGAAGCACATTTTAGTAGGCTAAATCTGATCGATGAACTTCAGTCCGGTTTTCGTAAATCATATTCTACAGACACCTGTCTTATTAACTTAACCGATACAATTAGATGTAATAACGCAAAGGGTTTATATACTGGTATGGTAATGTTGGACCTACAAAAGGCTTTCGATACTGTAGATCACGAAATTCTGCTTGGTAAGTTAGGCCTGATGGGTGTAGGTTCTATAGACTGGTTCAAGTCCTACCTGTCAGACAGAGGTCAAACTGTAGTCATTAGCAAATCGCAGTCTACTGTACAAGAGATTACCTGTGGTGTACCGCAAGGTAGTATATTAGGTCCTCTGCTTTTTGTATGCAATGTAAATGATATGATAAGTAGTATAGATCCCGATTTTAAACTCATTTTATATGCCGGCGACAGTGCTCTTATTTTCTCTCATAAAGATCCTATCCATATTTCCCAAAAGTTAAGTGCAGTTCTAGAATCCTGTAATGAGTGGTTGGTTGATAATAAGCTATCCATTCACTACGGTAAGACTGAAAGTATTTTGTTTGGTTCCAAAAGAAAGTTAAAGAAGGTAACTAAGTTTGAAGTCACTAGTAATGGACATAAGATTGAAAATAAAAAGGAAGTTAAATATTTAGGCGCCCATTGGATAACTGCTTATCAGGAGAAAGTACAGTGAAAAATATTTTCTCGAAAGTTAACAGTTAACAGAAATAAAAATAGTTTAAACACCGACTCCCGCAAGTTACTTTGCTCTTCTTTAATACAGTGTCACATGGACTATGCATGCTCTTCTTGGTATGAAGGCTTAACCAAACAGCTTAAATGTAAATTACAAGTAGCTCAGAATAAAGTAGTACGATTTATTAAAGACTACAAACCTAGGCACCACCTAACTCCAGATGACTTTTCTGAATCTGGACTACTTAACTTAGATAGTAGAGTTAAGCAGCTACGCCTTAACCATGTGGATAAAGTGTATAGTGGTAAATGTCACAATTACCTAAAACAAAAATTCAACAGAGTACGCTGTTACGCTCAGTTCATTGTGCGTAAAAAAAGGACAAAGTGTTTGCAAGTCCATTGTGTTTATATGTCTGTATGTGGTATTGTTGTAGTGCTACCGGTAGCATAATTGGTTTACTGACTGACTGAAAAGGCTTCACTGTCAGACGTGCTGCTGTGTTGCAGCAGTCTTGGTGATGTGCTAACGATGGTTGTACCGTGTGTCAACTGTCAGACGTGCTGCTGTGTTGCAGTCTTAGTGATGTGCTAACGATAGGTATACCGTGTATACATTGCATATGTGCAACCGGTATAGTGTAAACCGGCTGACCATACCGAAAATGACGGTAGACTTAACTGTCAGAGCAGTTGCGGACCATGCCTATTTGGAGGCTCAGATGTCAGGATGTTTGTGTTTATGGTAACATAATTATTGATTTATGGATTTATAGATGGTTTAGCTAAAGGAGGAACTGGTTAGTCATTATTATTCTCATATTGCAATATTTATTGCGTTTGTATATATCTGTGTTTGGTTAAGTTTATGAAATATATTATAAACGTTTAAACAATGATTAATAGACCTACCTATGTTCAGCAAGCTAGGCCTACCTCACCTACCTACATATAGATCTTGGTAAGAATAATATGCAGTAATATACATTGTAATGTAAGTACAGTATCACAATAGTTGATTGGGTTGATATATTAATTAATAATGTTTGTTGTTGTTTTAGGTTTGAATCTTTACCTTGTCATTGCATATATTACAATGTTGTCAATCTGTTGATTGTATTCAATAATGCATAACATAATGGTGATGAATACAAAGTCGTTTCTCTAACTGTGTAATAAGTGTTCTAAAGTAAATATTATTTGTGGTATAATATACTTTTACTGATGACTGAAGATGACTGAATCTCTATTTCATTATTTCTTATACGAGTATGGCGCGGCCAAGCAATTGGTTCATGTTTAAAACCCCCTTTCACTCATATATAGTGAAACAATTCAAACCATTGGAATGGATCCTTTGGTAAAGGATGTTAAATTAAAACGGACGACTGCCAAGGCCAGTTTAACTCGGAAACTGAATAAGTTGAGCAGTTTGGGAGTTGGAGACTCCCCAGAGTTGTGGTCCTCCGCATGGAGTGATGTATCCACAGCAATGGACCTCGTCTGTGAAACCCACGAGGTATATGTTGAATTATTAACAGAATCCAATGCAGGAGAACTACAAGTTGATGACCAAACCTGTGAAGAGATATGGATTAATGTTGAGACTGCTCGATATGATAATGCCATTCTTGTTTGGAAAAATGGTTCAAGGAGCATTGGAGTGGAAGAGAGAATATTAGAGGCAAAAGTTTGAGTTGCTAAGGGTGAAATTTGACCAATGTGTGTCTGATTGTGATGTCACTATGGGTCAACTGTCACTAATGGCATGATTGCAACTGTTTCAGGATTGATGGCTGATGTTGCCATTGCTAAGGAAACATGTGAAGCTGTAAATCAAACTGTATTGGGGTTTATGGATACAGATGAACAACAGACAACAATGGAATGGAATGAAACACTGAATGACAGTTTTTATTCTATGAAAATAAAAGCGGATAATTTCATTGCAACCCAATCTGGTGCTCGCTGTTAGCTTATCCAATTCCGCTAACACAAACCCATAGAGTGAGCCATTAAGCAATATTGGGGGCCACGAGGTTGGTTACCCAATCTCGCGTCACCCCAATAAAGTGGGAAGGAGAAACACACAATAGGGGTCAGGGGCCAAACCCCTAACCGAGAGAGAACACAGGGAGTGAAGGGAAACACTCCAAAGGGTGCCAACAGGGATATTAGCCAATGGGGGGACAGCATCGACTAGGTACTGTAACAAGGCCAAACCGTGCAATATATATTACCGGTCGATGCAATCAGTTATTCAGTTTACTCAGTCAGCTCAGTAGGGTGGAACGGTGACTTCTATCACCGTCCGCTACCGCCATCATACTTATCTACCGGTAACCGTGTCATACTATACTATATATATCAACTATATTATACCTTATACATATTACCGAACACCAGAACTCTTACCTTTCACACACGGCGGGGACGCGTAGATAGAAAACCCAAACGGATAAACCGGGATCCGTAGATCCCGTCACAGTGATAGAACTAGATCCAACCAACTGCCCTGACAGACTGTGGCTGCCAGCCACCAAAGAAGACAAGATGAGTAGAGGAGGAGAAGCGACACCGCCGCGGACCCCGGACGACGATCTAACGATCCGCGAGGCCACGGCGAGACGGCATCAACCCACGACGCCGGACCCATCGATAACGGGCCATCCGGCGATCCAAGATGAGGGGGGCCGTCTACAAAGAGAGGACGAGTCGGGAGTCGAAAGGGAGAAAGACGAGTCGACGCGGAGCGAGGGTCGACGTACCGATGTCGCCGGTCAGCCACAGACCGAGGGCGACGGACGGCCCACCGGAACGGCGACGGTGGGGCCGCCGGTACGACGTCGGACCCGGAGAGATGGAGGAGAGGTCGGCGACGAGGACGTCGGGGTTTCTGATCGACTTCGACGGGCCTACGCCGCGACCCGGGAGCAACTGAAGGAAGCTAGAGGAGGGGCTGAGATAGACCAGGTGAAGTTGAGGAGACGACTAGGTGAGTCGAACAGATACTTTGATTACCTAGTGCGTTCTGGGCAGGGAGAACTAGCCGAGGAGAGGGCGAGGGGAGTTGCCAACGAACTGTTTGAACTATGGGAATGTGGGGGTATGGAACCTAGCGTAGTGTACATAGGGCCATACTTAGTCGATGCCCGGGGAGTAAAATTAGTGGGTTGGAGGAGACCGCAGGAGGGCGAATCCGAGGCTAACCCCAAGGATTCGGCCTCGTCGGTCGGAGGAAGTTCCGGGAGGCGGGGGAAAGTTAGTAGGACGGGAAGGCGGAGGGAATCCGTCGCAACCGATAAGTCTGCTACATCCTCCGAAAAAGAAAGAAGGGTGCGGAGAAAAAATCTAGAGTATAAATTAGAAAATGGCGGCGGCAGAGCGGAAACAGTTGGAGGGGCGACTGAGGGAGGAAACCGCATTATCAGAGTTGGTAAGGGAGGATAGAGAGAGAGGCCGAGGAGCATAGAGATCGGGAGAGGAGAATAGAGAGCGAGCCGGCGAGGCGGTCTGAGGTGCTTGCGAGAGAGACGGCCGAGCGAGATTTGCGAGTGTGCAGAGAGAGAGAGATAGAGAAAGAACGTGAGCTGGGTGGTTTGCGTGTCCGGCTGGCGGGGCTTGGGCTATATCGGGCCAAACTAAAGCAGCGCCGACTAGAACTGGCGCGGTTGGAAATATCAGAGAGTGAGACCCCACTTATAAGCACAGAGCGAGAGGAAAAGGAACAGAGCTGCGGTACACGTACAGTGCGCATAGTAACGTAGGGGGGGGGGGGTAGTAATAGTACGTTAGAAGTAATTAATGTTAATAGTACCGTATTAGATAACCCTAATCCCTTTATTACAGGAAATAATATTTTACCTGGTAGTAGTAATTTAAATTTAAATTCAAATAATAACATTAATTCAAATATTCAGAATAATTCAAATAATTCGAATAATAATTTAAATTTTGAAAATAATAATAATTCTAATTTAAATAATTTAAATAATAATCCCGTTTCAAATTCTAACAATTTAATTGATTTAACAAATAATATTGGGAATGGTGCTATTAATATGAGCGTGTCGGACGTGCATAACCCCGATGGGGGCCTGGCAGGCCACGCAGTTAGTGCGCAGAGAGTGGCAGGGGCGAGAAACCCCGACGGGGGCCTGGTAGGCCACGTAGTTAGTAGGCAGGAGGTAGCGGGGTTGAGCCAACCCGAGGTGGGCCTGATAGGCCACGCAGTAGTAGAGAGAGAGGCGGGGGTGAATAGACCCAGCCGTAGTAGAGACAGTGTGTCGACTAGAGAGGGGTGTAGTAGTAAAGTAAGAGATAGTGAAGTTAGATGTGGCGAGTGGGGGGGGGGGGGCTACGGGCGCCCCACCACATAAGATTAGTGGCGAGAGAGGGGGGGCAGAGAATGCCCCACAAGAGGGGTGTAGAAGTGTAGCAAGAGGTAGTGAAGTTAGAAGTGGCGAGTGGGGGGGGGGGGGTACAGGAGCCCCACCACAGAAGATTAGTGGCGAGAGAGGGGGGGTAGAGAGTGTCCGACAAGAGGAACGCAAAAGTGCAGTAAGAGATAGTGAAGTTAGAAGTGGCGGGTGTGGGGGGGCTACGGACACCCCACCGCGAGAGATTAGTAGCGAGAGAGGGGGGGGCAGAGAGTGTCCCACAGGCGTCGGCGAATAATGCGCGGGCCGAATTAGGTAAACCGCAACACCCGGCGATGGGGAGTAATAAGGGGATTGCGAGTATCCCCAGCGGCGTGCGATCGAGCAGAGAGAGGCAGGTTGACGTCGCGAGAGGGCGGACGAAGCGTCGAGCCCGATCAGAAGAGGGAAGAAGAACAGTGGAGTTTAACCGGGAGGTCGACGAGAGATCTCATGAGCCGGAATACTGCACTGAAAAGAGAAGAAGAGAAGATAGTAGAAGAAGTGTCGCCACGAACGATAGCAGTGTGAGGACGGATAGCGGACCGTCGATAGTAGAGATGGAGTTAGGGAGTCAGTGGGGTCGAACTTCGGGAGATTGCCGTCGCCCCGGAGAAACGCACCACACGCCAAGAGAGGGGTACAGGACGTACCAATACAAAGTCGAGAACAGGAGAGGGGATCGGAGAGAAGCTTCCCGACGGGATATAGCTGCCGATCGAGAGTGCGGTAGTCGCCGGGAGATTCGAGATTCGCGAAGATTAAACTTCGGTTCGAAAGGGCACATGCAGACTGCAGGACATACTGTAGGCCTTACTGCACATACTATTATAGGCCATGCTGGGAGAGGTAGAGTAGGCGATAGGGTAGCGCGAACGACGGGATTAAACCCGGAAGCCGCAGAGTACATACCGGTAGGTAGGCAGGAAGTGGGTAGGCCTATATCGGTACAGCAGCATGACTATAATACACAGGGGCATAACATGTATCCAGGGGAGGGGAGAGTTATTGGAGATAGACGTATGGGCCCCAATATATTAACATCAACCCCAGTACCAAACATACCGGCCGGGGGGGGGGGGGGGGGGGGACAGGGTGACATTCCCCCATCACAATATCGACAATATACCCCAATAGGAGCAAGAACATCGAACTCCCTGGACGAGAACAGGTCGTGCGGACAGTCGCTACCACACGCGGCCATACAGGGGACTGCTAGTCCACAGTTAGCTGGTAGCAGAGCCACACCGTGGCAGGGACAGAAAGAAAATAACACCATAAATAAACACAATCCCAATATACCCAGTAGGCCGAGTCTAGACAATCGAAACATTAAATCGGTACATATAAACCTAAGCGCGATACGTGAAGGACTATACAGGAAACGCTATAATCCAGGATTCCAATGTCAATTACATCGGGACGGAACCCATGAGACCAGGAGTTGTAAGTACTGGCAAGCGTTGCCCAAACGAGATCGTGTAGCCTACACAGACGCAAACGGACTATGTCATCGATGTGTGGTAAAAGGACACAGATCCGGAGAGTGTTGGAAAGGGAGAGGATATGAAAGGACTAAACCAGGGGCAGAGAAGCCCATGAGCAAACATAAAGGAGTCGGGAAGTAGAAGGAGGCGTGTTGCATACACACGCAGGACTGACACAGTGCGAGGGGGCATTACGTGGGCAGACGCCGTGTATACCGAGGGACGAGCGGGGGTCGTCGAGGGCTTTAATGCCAGCGCACATACGAAGGGGGAGGCCAGCAGAGGTAGAATCGAAGAGAGTGTGGCGAAGAGTT
The DNA here is from genome assembly GCA_032718475.1 of Nemertoderma westbladi. Classification (NCBI taxonomy): domain Eukaryota; kingdom Metazoa; phylum Xenacoelomorpha; order Nemertodermatida; family Nemertodermatidae; genus Nemertoderma; species Nemertoderma westbladi. The sequence continues at coordinate 48,027 of JAUCBJ010003734.1, forward strand.
AGAGGACGTATAGGAGGGCAGCGGGAGAGTGCCTACTGGAAGAAGGGGCACCTGAGAGTTTTTAGTCGTCCAAAGTTTTGGACTGAGGGGGGTGGGAATGAGGGCGAGACGCCCTTCCCACGCACAAAATATAAAATAATTATTTAATTAAAAACAATAAAATAATCAAATAATAAAGTAGGTAGAAGTTAGGTAGTAAGAGAGTTAGTTAGTTAGTTAGTTAGGAGGTACGTAGTACCGAGAGAGTTAGTTAGTTAGTTAGTTAAGAGGGTACGTAGTACCGCTAGTTAGAGTAAGAGTTAGAGGGTACGCAGTACCGTTAGTAAGAGTAGAGTTAGAGTTAGTGAGAGGGTACGTAGTACCGTTAGTAGAGAGAGTTAGAAGTAGTAAGAGGGTACGTAGTACTGTTAGTTAGAGAGTTAGAGATAGAGTAGAGTAGTAGAGATGGGCACATAGGGTGCCAGGTAGTAGAGTTAGAGATAGAGTAGAGTAGTAGAGAGGGCACATAGGGTGCCAGGTAGTAGAGTTAGAGAGGTAGTAGTGTAGTAGAGAGGGCACATAGGGTGCCAGGTAGTAGAGTAGAGCAGAGAGGGCACATAGGGTGCCAGGTAGTAGAGCTAGAGAGGTAGTTGAGTAGTAGAAGGGCACATAGGGTGCCAGATAGTAGAGTGGATGTGGGCACCGCAAGCGCCACGTAGTTAGAAGAGTGGGTAAAGTTAGGGAGTTCTAGTTAAAGGGCTAGAGAGTTGGTAGACTTAGATGAGTCAAGTAGAGTTAGTAGAAGTAGAGAGTTAGTAGGAGTTAGTTAGACTTAGTAGTGCTAGTTAGAGTCGGAGAGTTAGTAGAAAGTTAGAGGCTCTCAGTTAGAGCTAGAAGTAGTAAGAGTTAGTAGTTAGTAGATAGTTAGATAGTTAGCAAGTAAGTAGTAGGTAGATAGTATGATAGCACAGGGGTAGCATTAGAGGTCAGGGCCTTAGAGAGTGGCAGAGATTAGAGAGGAGATAGTGAGAGGAGCTGTTGGCGAGAGGGAAGAGTGCGATTCAGGTGTGGGGAGAGGGTAAGAGCGAGTTGAGTCAGAGAGCGGAGTTAGAGTGGTGAGAGTGTTGGGGAAACAAAAATTGTGTGAGAGAAGCCCACGATCGGCCCGACACGAGACGCCAGAGGGTAGTGACATCATACCCATAGGGAGCGGCCTGGAAAGCCGGCTCCGAGAAAAAAAATAGACCCACCCCACACCCGATACTAGATCGGGATCCAGCGGAATTGTAGCGCACTTGTGTTGGATGCTATCTTCTTACCGGGAAGATAGCATGGGGGGGAGTGTTAGCTTATCCAATTCCGCTAACACAAACCCATAGAGTGAGCCATTAAGCAATATTGGGGGCCACGAGATTGGGCAACCAATAACTCGTGTCACCCCAATAAAGTGGGAAGGAGAAACACACAATAGGGGTTAGGGGCCAAACCCCTAACCGAGAGAGAACACAGGGAGTGAAGGGAAACACTCCAAAGGGTGCCAACAGGGATATTAGCCAATGGGGGGACAGCATCGACTAGGTACTGTAGCAAGGCCAAACCGTGCAATATATATTACCGGTCGATGCAATCAGTTATTCAGTTTACTCAGTCAGCTCAGTAGGGTGGAGCGGTGACTTCTATCACCGTCCGCTACCGCCATCATACTTATCTACCGGTAACCGTGTCATACTATACTATATATATCAACTATATTATACCTTATACATATAACCGAACACCAGAACTCTTTTACCTTTCACACACGGCGGGGACGCGTAGATAGAAAACCCAACGGATAAACCGGGATCCGTAGATCCCGTCACACTCGCACAATTCTTTCTTCAACATCAGCTCATTCACATCGGAATGTATCTGGTGCATCAAATTCTGGACGGATACGGCCGTTCGCATGGATCGAATAAAACCTCCAACATTTGATGGGACTTGTAGGGGTTATATTATATGGATTGGTCGAGACGGTTCAAGAGTTTAGTTATACCTGGTCGAAATAGAACCGAAGTCTGCCAACTATTGCGTATTGCGGAATAGTGTATTCCAGCAAACTATAGGTATTTGTTGAATAATTTACCACTGGATGATTATACATCAATGTTTGATGTCTTGGATAATCAATTTGGAAGACAAACATTCACTGTTAGTGCTGTTGTGGATGACATAGAGTCATTGAATTCTCCTACTGACAACAAACAGATGATTAAGTTTGTGGAAACAATCGAAAAGTCAATTATAGATTTAAACAGCCAAGATGCTTTAACTGAGATCAGCAACACTACTGTGTGTCGGCGACTTGAAAGGAAATTGCCAGAGCCCTACTATGGGGAATGGGTAAAGAGTGTTGCTGAAGATATTGCCCTATCTGGCGGAGATAGATTCAATAAATTGGTGAGATTTTTTCGTAATCTAAAGGTTAGAGCTGAATATATGGTGGCTGATGCTCCGAAGGCAGTGTCATTGAAGTCAACTTCAACTCCTACCAAAGCTTCTTATACGGAAGCAGGACAATTCTGTCCCGGACAATTCGGTCCGGACAATTCGGTCCCGGACAATTCGGTCCCGGACAATTCGGTCCCATTAATTTTGTGTTTTGGGACCGAATTGTCCGGGACCGAATTGTCCTGGACCGAATTGTCCGGATACTGACTAGGACAATTCGGTCCCAAAACATGCATATTAATGGGACCGAATTGTCTGGGACCGAATTGTCCGGGACCGAATTGTCCGGGACCAAATTGTCCGGGACCGAATTGTCCGGGACCTAATTGTCCAGGACCGAATTGTCCGGGACCAAATTTAATTGGTACTATATAATGGTGAATGTTCTAGAACCTTAATATATATTATTATATGGTAGCTAGTGTTTTTTTTTACTAGCTAGTATTTTTTTAAAAATAAAAAAAATTTACTTTTTTTTGTTAACATTATTATTTATGGTCGCTATGGTGTTTTTATGGAGTTTGTGATTTATTTACTAGCTAGTAATAGTATGTATATAAAATGTTTAAAGCTGATTTTTTTTTATATACTGCGTAAGTATAGTGTATGTGTTGTTGGTTGGTAACAAGCCTAAGTTATTATCCTAGATAATAGCTGGATCTCATTCAGGGACTGTTATAATATCATAAATATTGTTTCTAATTAATATAATCAGCAACAGTTTAGGCCTAATTCTGAAATATCAATGTTTTCACAAGTGTTTTTATAATTTCAACGAAATGCTAGCTAGTAAAAAAAAACACTAGCTACACCTTAATAAATAATATATAATAATGTTCTCGAACACTTACCAATAACAAAAAAAAAAAAAATACAGTATTTTTAAAATTTCAAAAAATTCTAGCAAGTAAATAACACTAGCTACCATAACAAATATCTCTACTAATGTTCTAGAACATTCACCAATATCAAAAAAGCACATAAAAAGGACAATTCGGTCCTAGGACAATTCGGTCCCGGACAATTCGGTCCCGGACAATTCGGTCCCATTTATTTAGTGTTTTGGGACCGAATTGTCCGGGACCGAATTGTCCGGGACCGAATTGTCCGGGACCGAATTGTCCTACATCCTTCTTATACACATGCAGCTTCTAATGCAAAGGATGATACATCAAAGTGCAGAATATGCCTCGAGAGTAAACATCCACCTTGGAAATGTGCGAAATTTAGGTCAATGAAAGTTACACAACGATGGAGAATAGTACGAAACAAAGGACTCTGTATATGCTGTTTAGTTCATGGTCATCTTGCATCAAATTGTCCCATGGGTGATCGGGCAAATGTGTGTTCAGAATGTAGTGGTTCTAGAAAACATAATGTGATGCTGCATGACAATAAAATGAGTTCTACTTCAACAGGTTTGTCAGAAAATCCTACTAACAAGTCAAGTAAAAATAGTGGGTCCAATACAGCAGTGGCTGCTAAGACTTGTTCAGGCAAGTCAATGACTTCATCCACCAGAGATTTACCATGTATCATGATGACACAGTACGTTAATGTGTTAGGCGGATCTGAGGAAGGAGTAATTTATGATCAGTGTAGTGACACATCATATATTACTTTTGATATAGCAAAAAGATTAAATCTTCGTGGAGAAAAATGTACACTGGATTTACGTGGAATTGCAGGTTTGGAAACACATGTGGATACATACCGCTACTTGGTCAAGATAATGATGACTAATGGCAAATATAAGGAGTATTTAATGTATGGATTAAATAAGGTGGCCTCTATTTCTAGTCATGTTGACCCATGTATATTGGCGGAATTGTTTCCAAATGTTGCCCTAAGAGATTTGCGTCGGCCCAGGGAGGTATCGTTAATGCTTCGAGTATACCACAGCCTGTTGAACATGAAGGAGAACTGTTTCTATACCATGGTCTACATGGATTCGTTGTTGGGGGTGCTCATGAACGATTAGTAGAAAATTTGAGTTGTACAGCCATGGAGAGTTCGACATATTTGGGATTCACTTCTCGGGATGCAATATACCGGGAAGTTTCGCATACCTTTCATACTACATCAGCATCTGATAAAGATATTCAACAACTTATAAAGCATTTCTGTTATTATCAGATTGGTGCTGCCTGTCAACCACGGTGTGGGGGATGCCGTTGTGGTGGATGTCAGTCGGGTGGCAGGGAGATGACTATTAAAGAAGAACGGGAGTTAGCTCTAATAGAAAATGGGATAACGTTTAAACCAAATGGAGATAATCATAGTATCGAACCACATTGGGATTGTCAATACCCATATATAGTTGACCCTGAATTGTTGCCAAACAATTTAGCTGCAGTGGGAGCTAATAAACCAACAGGTTGATGCCATCAATGATGCTGACGACAGCAGGCAATCATCCCAGGCATGGAAATCGATCAATCTGCTTACTGGGCGGAAAAGCCAACCAACCACCAAGGTTAAGGCTGAATCACCAGCCAATCGCCTCAATGGTTGGAAAGCCCACTTTGAAAAGCTTCTCAATAATGACAGGGTATTGCCTGATAACTTTATAGAAGTAAAAGTGTCTGAGTCTGTACTCCCAGATATTCCCATTGGCGATATCTCCTTTGCAGAAGTGAAGGCTGCTGCAAAGAGCATTAAGACCAATCGTGCCAGTGGAGCAGATGGTGTTCCCCCTGAGGTCTTTAAAATACCTGAGTGTTTAAAGCTCATCTATCCCATCATAGTAGACATGTACCGAACAACAAGAGTCCCACAAGAAATGAAAACAAATAAGTTGGTGCCAGTTCCCAAGAAGGGCAACCTAACACTCTATGGTTCTTTTCGGGGAATCTCATTGATCTCGATTGCTGCAAAGCTATACAATAGGATTCTATTAAATCGCATCAGGGATCCCATTGAGAGACTGCTCCGTGGAAATCAGAATGGGTTCCGTAAAGGTCGTGGGACCATGGAGCCCATTTTGGCACTTAGAAGGATAATTGAAGAGTTATCAAAAAAGAATGACAGGCATCTGGCTGTTATCTTTGTTGACTTCTTCAAGGCCTTTGATTCAGTCTCTCGCTCACGTATGTTCAGCATACTTTCATTATATGGGATTCCTGATGAAATTATTGCAGCAATCAGATCAGTATATGATGGTTCGACAACATTTGTGTCTACTGTTGACGGTGACACAGAACCATTTGAAGTGTTATGGGGCGTCCTCCAAGGAGACACACTTGCACCATTCCTGTTCATTATTGTGGTTGACTATGTTCTACGCATGTCCTTAGATCATTATAATGATGATGGGGTGATGATAACTCCACCTACTGGCTCCAGAAGTCGAGGAAATCCTGCCAAGTACCTAACTGATCTAGACTTTGCTGATGACTTAGGAGTACTCTCAGAATCATTAGAGGGAGTCCAACGGCTCCTCAGCTCATTAGAACATGCTGCTTCTAGTGTTGGTCTTTTTATTAACTCCAGAAAGACCAAAATTCTGACAGTTAACTTTGAAAGTCCTCAGCAAGTCTCTGATCGGATGAGCATAAGCTCAAAGGATGGTATGCTTGAGCATGTGGACGACTTCTGTTACCTGGGATCATGGATCCGGAAGTCAGGTGAGGACCTTCGAATACGTAAGGGAAAGGCATGGGCGGCCTTGAATAGGCTTTCCAGGATTTGGAAGTCACCGAGAATTAATCGGAAACTTAAGGTCCGATTATTTAGAGCAGCAGTAGTTCCAGTACTCCTCTACGGGAGTCCATGCTGGGCTCTAACTGCTGAGGACACCAAATCTCTGGATGGCACATTCACAAGAATGCTACGCCGGGTTCATTGTGTCAAGTACAATGCACACATCTCCAACCAGACACTATATAACATTGGAGGTGTCTCATTGGTTCCCCCAAGCTTGACACTAGAACAAAATTGCCTCCGCTTTGCAGGACATTGCTTTCGCCGTGAGGACCAGCCAGTGCATAATCTTATACTTTGGCAGCCTCATGGAGTGAATAAGCATGGTGGACAGCCCATGACTTTCTTGAGACGCATCTTAAAGGACACTGGCCTTAAAGATGCGGATGATCTAGCAAATGTCATGGGTGATAGGGAGTTGTGGCGGTGCAATTTTGTTGACAAGCCGGCACAGCATTCTTAAAAATGCAGCTGCAATGCAGCATGCTGATCCTAGTAGTAGCTGCAGTGAGGGCAGTGTTCTTAACAACGGAGAAGCGGCTTGATAGACAACCAGAATGGAAGAAGGTCTATCGTGATCAATTGCAGGATTTGATTGACAGCAAAGCAGTTCGTAAACTGACTGATAATGAAATTTCTAATTGGAATGGTCCTGTGTGGTACGTGGCTCACCAGGTTGCACTGAATCCGCATAGTAAGTCAACTCCAGTGCGGATAGTGTGGAATAGTAGTCAAGTATATAAAGGTGTATCTTTAAACTCAGTACTAGCTAAAGGACCTGATGTATTAAACCCATTCATTACCTTCAGTTCTGCTACGGTTTAGAGAAGGGGTATATGGTACTATTGGGGACATAAAGAAAATGTTTAATTCAGTATATCTTGATGATGCTGAGATCCACATGAAGCTGTTTCTTTGGAGAGATTCTAAAGATGAGCCTATACATATTTATGTATGTTTGAGGGTGAATATGGGTGACAAACCCGCTCCATCAATATCGATGTTGACTGTGAGGATGACAGCTAAGATGTGTAAGTTTGTGTGTTATCAATCTTCTGTGGAAACAATTAATAAGGGTTCATATGTTGATGATATTATGGATTCTCGTGATTCAATAGAGAAAATTAAGCAGTTACAGAATGAAGTAACTGAGATACTTTTAAGTGGTGGTTTCAAAATGAAACATTGGTTAACATCAGGAGAAGTGTTGAATACTGAGTGTTCTGATGTTAAATTGCAAAATGCAATTGGTGATGACGAAACTGGAGCCCTTTGCCTCGGATATGATACAATTAATGATGAATTGTATGTTCGTGCATCTGTAAATTTCGGACCCAAAGTGGGTAAGGTCAAACAGGATAATAATATAAGTTTTGGTGAAGTCATGGACAGTTTACCTGTAAAGATAACTAAACGTATACTACTTAGCCAAGTTAGTGGATTGTTTGATCCTCCAGGAATAGTTTTACCGGTGAAAATGGCTGGAGCTATATTATTACGAGAGACTAAGCATCAAAGTAAAACTAACGATGGGAAATCAACTGGATGGGATGATCCCATTAACCATAAGTTCGTTTCAAAGTGGATAAACATTCTAGAACAATTTATTGAAGTTGGACAGTTGAGATTTCCACGAAGTTTGAAACCGGAAATTCATTTGAATTCCCCCATATTGATAACATTTTCTGATGGATCAGAAAAGGCTAGTGGGGCGATTATATACGTACGATGGAAATGTGGGAATAGTGATAACTATATTATCAGGTTGAATGAAGCAAAAGGAAAGCTGGCGCCTTTGATTGCAAAGGGGGATGTGGTGAAAACCGAAATGTATGGTGCGCTAGTTGGAACTATGCTTCGTTTGTATCACCTGAAGTATGCAAAGATAAATTACTCTCGGATATATCATTTCGTTGATTCTATGACGATTCTCGGAGCTATTAAGAAAGATAGCTATGGATATCAGACTTTCTTTGCTAACAGGGTTGGTGAGATTCAGGCCTCATCGGATCCAAATGAATGGGCATGGGTTCGAGGTGATGATAATCCAGCAGATCTTGTGACAAGAGGTGCAAAGGCCAGTGACATTACTGCTGAATCGTTTTATCATAATGGACCAAATTGGCTCAGGAATCCAGAGGAGAAGTGGCCAATAGTGAAGAACGTTACATCTGAGGGACAAATTGAAACTCTTAATTTGCAAAGGAAAGCATTTACTCAAGTTTCAACCATTACAGAAAAACTAAGAATGAAAATATCTGATGAGTATTATAGAGTGAATAATCGGTTTGTTGAGGATGATATTAAACCGACAAGGTTTAGTGAATTTAAGAAACTAACTAGTTGTGTTGATGCAGTACATGTGTGTTGCAAATGGTGGCTTAATAAATGGAGGATTAAATATGGCCATGGCAACAAAATTGAAGTCTCTGCACCGTTTAAGGTGGGAGGTGATGGAAGTAAATATATGTCACTAACTGTAGAAAATATTTGTGAAGCAGAATGGATTGTGTATTTATCTCAACAAGAGAAAATTCCAAAATCAACTGTTAATAATCTTGTAGCATATATTGACAAATCTACAAATTTGTTAAAAACAAATGGTCGAATTGGCGTCGATGGTAAGACTAAGAAGCCAGGGTTAGCTGTTCCAATAATAGCATATGCTCATGTAGCGAATTTCATGGTTCTACAGGCTCATCATCGAGGTCATCGAGGGGTTGAAGGGACTTGGGCTAAAGTTCGATCAGTTGTATGGGTTATTCGTGGATGGAGAATAGTAAAACGTGTTGTATATAACTGTATCCTATGTAGACGCTTGAAACCTATATCAATACAACAGGTTATGGCTGACTTACCTGCCTGTTGTACAACTCTGAGCCCGGTGTTTAAATATACTGCATTGGATTTATTTGGGCCTGTAATGGTTCGAGGTGAAACAAATAAACGTAGTATTGGAAAGGGATGGGGTATAGTATTAGTATACCTCGCATCAAGAGCTGTTCATGTGGAGTTTGCTTGTAACTATGGGACTGAGGGATTTATGATTGCGTTCAGTCGGTTTCAATCTATTCGGGGATCGCCAAGTGTAATTTATTCGGATCCAGGTAGTCAGCTGGGTGGAGCTGCGTCTGAACTTGGTGCATATTATGATTCGATTGACAAAGAGAAGTTGAAGAGGAGGACACGACGATCTATTGATGATAAGAGTAAATGGATATTTCATTCTCCTGCTGCTCCGCATGCTAATGGTGCTGCAGAAGCAGGAGTGAAACTCGTGAAACAGGCTATTGTATTGACTGTTGGGAAGGAAATTTTCACTTTTAATGAATGGATAACGGTTCTATACCATGCTGCTAATCTGGTTAATGAGAGACCTGTAGCTGCTAAAATAACGGAGGAAAGTCAAATCGATTATCTATGTGCTAACAATCTGTTGTTGGGTCATGCTACAACATATTCGGCGGAAGAACCTACTGAATTCGTTAGGAATGTTGGAAAACGATATAAATTTGTGCAGAATGCCATCAAGCGGTTCTGGAATGAATGGGAATGTATTACTTACCCTTCATTATATATTAGGAAGAAGTGGCATGTGGAACATCGTAACTTAAAAGTTGGTGATGTTGTGTTAGTTCAACCGAAAGAGTCGACATTCAAAGGAGAATATCGTATTGCCATAGTACTGACTGTATTTCCTGATAGTAAGGGGAATGTACGTCGGGTTGAAATAGGATATAAAAACTTCGGTAAAGAGAGTGTAAATCATTACAAAGGTAGTAAATATACGAAAGTTCAACGTGATGTGATATCGTTGATGTTGTTATTACCTGTTGATTGTGATGATGATTTTGAAACTGAAAGTAATTGTAGTAAGGAATTGACAGGGTAAAATTCATTTACTAATTGAAATTATGTTGAATTATAAGGGATTTGAACAATAGACTAGGGTGGGAGGTGTTACGCTCAGTTCATTGTGCGTGAAAAAAGGACAAATAGTGTTGGCAAGTCTATTGTGTTTATATGTCTGTATGTGGTATTGTTGTAGTGCTACCGGTAGCATAATTGGTTTACTGACTGACTGAAAAGGCTTCACTGTCAGACATGCTGCTGTGTTGCAGCAGCCTTGGTGATGTGCTAACGATGGTTGTACCGTGTGTCAACTGTCAGACGTGCTGCTGTGTTGCAGTCTTAGTGATGTGCTAACAATAGGTATACCGTGTATACATTGCATATGTGCAACCGGTATAGTGTAAACCGGCTGACCGTACCGAAAATGACGGTAGACTTAACTGTCAGAGCAGTTGCGGACCATGCCTATTTGGAGGCTCATATGTTTGTGTTTATGGTAACATAATTATTGATTTATGGATTTATAGATTTATAGATGGTTTAGCTAAAGGAGGAACTAGTTAGGCATTATTATTCTCATATTGCAATATTTATTGCGTTTGTATATATCTGTGTTTGGTTAAGTTTATGAAATATATTATAAACGTTAAAACAATGATTAATAGACCTACCTATGTTCAGCAAGCTAGGCCTACCTCACCTACCTACATATAGATCTTGGTAAGAATAATATGCAGTAATATACATTGTAATGTAAGTACAGTATCACAATAGTTGATTGGGTTGATATATTAATTAATAATGTTTGTTGTTGTTTTAGGTTTGAATCTTTACCTTGTCATTGCATATATTACAATGTTGTCAATCTGTTGATTGTATTCAATAATGCATAGCATAATGGTGATGAATACAAAGTCGTTTCTCTAACTGTCTAATAAGTGTTCTAAATGTAAATAGTATTTGTGGTATAATATACTTTACTGATGACTGAAGATGACTGAATCTCTATTTCATTATTTCTTATACGCGTATGGCGCGGCCAAGCAATTGGTTCATGTTTAAAACCCCCTTTCACTCATATATAGTGAAACATACGCGATACACACTCTTACAGTACCAGAGCTAGTGCTTCAAACTTCTACCTCCCGAATTGTAAATCCTTCGAATATCTTACTTTCTTTTTTAACGGCATTAAAAATTGGAACGCTATGCCTAATGAAATTAATAACCTAAATAATCAACATTCTTTTAAATCTGCAGTTAAATCTCACCTCCGTGTGCAATGTAAAAATAGGTACAATAGTCCTACAGTAAGTTATTAGTTTATTAATTATTTACTATTTATACTGTAATTACGTTTTATATTAAATTGTTCTGTACATTACATCTTTATCATTGAGTCGGACATTATCACGCTCTCGGTAAAGTTGTACATGTACATAGTGTAATTACGTTTTATATTGGTTTTAGGTTAGCGTAGTGTAATATTGTATTTGTAACCAAGTAACATAAAGGACCCCCTTGGAAATAAGCTGCAAAGCTTTAGGGGTAATCCTATATGTTATGTTGGACAATACCTTTATACCGGTACACTGTTTGGTGTATTTGTTATTGTTTTTACATAATGTATAAATAAATCTATCTATCTACCCGTAACGATAAGGACAAATACGTACACCGGTGTCCAAGACGATGGATATCATCCAGGCTCACCGGATGAGGACGGTGAAGCGAGCGCGAGGGAGGTAACCTGCCAGGGATTCCCCACTGATAGCTTGTCGACCTGCGCGAGGACGTATTTATCATCGGCCATGTCAGAAATATTAAGCATGATACCAGTGAAACTTACTGGAGACAAGGGGTCGAAGAGACTATATGTAATGTTGGACACCGCATCCACCTTATCATATATAGACAAGGAAGAGCTAAGGTGCCGCTGATGAGTCCCATAGAAAAGGAGTATTTTGATGAACTCCAAATACCAAGACACCAGGTAGGTTATAGAAATGTGTCCATGTTGATTGGAGCGGAACAGCTGATCGCGCACCAAATATGGGAAACGAGACCAGCTGAGCTGTATGTAAATGGGCCACACGCCCATAGGACTATATTAGGTTGGTGTACACGCGTACCCATTTCATATGAGTTTCCAGGTGGCGATAAGCCAAAGGATGGACACGATGATTCGCAACCTACACCGCAATTACCGTTAGTAGAACCACCAGAAAATGATGAGTTTAGGAGAGCCTGTATTGACCACTATAGCGACTTTAGCGAGTCAGATGAGGAGTTGAGTCCCGATAATGTTAGATAGTTGGAACCGCTCTATAACGACCAAACAGATAGTGAACCCGAGGACTACTGCTATCAGACCCGTGGGTCTGGTTCAGTGGCCCATGCCACTTATATGAGTAACGTTTTGACATATACCAATATAGTGGAGGGTCAGATGGCGAAATATCGAGAATTCGACATTTTCCAATTCAGCGAGGAGGAGTTACAAAAGGAATTGATACGCCAAGACCTCGAAGCAGGAGCTAGAACCGTCGAATGGTTGGATAAAGACGCGATGGAACCAGGTGGTTACGACTTAACCATGTCCACCGACGAGAAACGATCTCTGGAGATGATGGAAGATACCATACGCCTGTTACCAATAGGACACTTTGAGGTTGGAATGTTGTGGCGTCAGCAACCCCCTAAGTTGGAAAACAATTACAACCTAGCTTTGAAAAGATTAACCAGAGTAAAAGCGCGGTTGTTGAAGAACCAAGACATTAGGGAGAAGTATTGCGCCCAAACAACTACTACAACAACTATCTGAACAAGGGATTTGCCAGGAAGGTAGAGAACCCCGACATAGTAACGGATCAGACATATTACCTTCCACACCATTATATAACCCACCCCGATAAACCAAATAAGGTCCGAGTGGTTAATGACTGCACAGCAGTCTATGGGTATGTACCTGAACTCTGAACTGATGGATGGTCCCAACCTCAATAACTATTTAATAGGGATACTGTTACGCTTTAGACAGCACCGATTTGCCTTTACTTGCGACATCGAGGCGATGTTCCACCAGGTGAGAGCCTGCAAGGCAGACCAAGATAGACTCAGATTTCTCTGGTATGAGAATGAAGACCTATCCAGCCCAGTGGTTACGTACCAGATGTACATCAGAATATTCGGCACCCGCGACAGTCCCAACGGCACGCTGTTTGTCTTAAAGAAAACGGTGACAGCCCAGATTGGAAACTACCCGGTAGACGTAATCGAGTCCATCTTAAGGAACTTTTATATGGACGACGGGTTGGTGTCTAAGGACACGGCGGAATAAGCCATAGATGTGGCTCACGGTCTACAGGAGTGTTTAGCTACGGGAGGTTTCCCACTGACCAAATTTACCACTAATTTGGAGGCATTATTAGAGTCGTTCCCAGTGAAGGATCGCGGGAGCGGAGACATCGAGTTAGGTGTAGAACCCATTCCCATGGCGCGAGTGCTGGGACTCGGATGGAATCCGAATACAGATAAATTTCAGGTAAGAGTGAGATTTGAGCCCAGTAGCCCAGGCAAGACTTTGACTAAGAGAATCTGCTTCTCGACCATGAGCAGACTATTTGACCTGGTGAACTTTATCAGTCCGGTAGTATTACAGGCACGGATATGTATAAGGAAAATCTGGCTGTCCGACTTAGAGTGGGACGAGCCGATATCCCCAATACATGAGAAGCAATGGAGAGAGTGGGAAGCCGAGTTGCATCTATTGAAAAATATAGATGTACCCCGCTCCTACTTTCCGAATCAGCTGGTATTCCCAGCTGATTTAGAACTGCATCTATTTAGCGATGCAAGTGATACCAGCTTTGGTATGGTAGCCTACCTTCGCTGAGAGGTAAGTCAGGATAAGTTTGAGACGGCCTTTGTTACTTCTAGATCAAAGACAATGCCGGTCAAATACATGACTGTCCCTCGTGCAGAGTTACAGGCAGCAGTAGTATTGGTTGAGGTAAGTAAACAAATAATAGAGGAGTTAGACATGACCTTGACATTATTCTATTGGACGGACGCATCTTTGGTGCTAGTGTATATTGCAGCTGACAATATTGCACTAAAGACATTTGTAGCCAACAGACGTGCCCAGATCATTGACTTTTCGACGAAGGAACAATGGAGACATTGCCTGGGAGTGTTAAACACCGCCGACATAACTTCGAGAGGTGCCATGCCAGCAGAATTCTGTCAGGAAGAATCCCAGGCGTTTTGGTTACATGGACCGGAATTTCTAACAAGGACACAGGAGTATTGGCCAGAGCGGCTGAAGATTGTTACCAACCCGATGCCGATAGATGCAGAGGTCAAGTTGGATAAGGTTTCCAAGTCTAAGTCGCCAAAGTTTTGCGCTACGCATGGGAATAGGTTAGAAGGTAGTTTAAGAATGAGACGGGATTTAGAAAGCCGAACTTGAACTGCTGGAAGGCAGGCCAGGTAGCTCGGGATGTCGATCCTTCCTTACGATCTAACTGATCCACCTACAGTATAACTAGCTTATGTAACGGCTTATTTGGAATATATATATACATATAATATATGCGCAAGGAATGATTAACAATGACGAGTAAAGATATCACTGCGGAACCGAGGAGAGGTTGGACCGCGAAAGAGGTAGCGGGACTACCGTTTGCCCGTCATGGTTGTAAGGATTCAAATGTGTACTATCATGGTCAATCTGTGATAGACCTAAACACCAACTTTAAATCGAATTATGATAAAGGATTGAGGAAGGAAAGAATGAGGGCGCTGGAGGAGAGAATGGAGGTGTTGCGTCGAGAATACCGAACCCGATACCCCTACGACTTTGCCGTTGATGTGTGCGACATAAGCGCGGATCCCAACAAGGAAATAGCGCAACTATACCATATGAATATGTATTTATTGCACGACGAACCTCTACCCGCTGTTAGAGATCAATTTGACGGAATGCATCTTTACCGAAGAACCCGAGGGGAAGATGAGGAGACGTTAAGGGTTTTCAGCGTGTATAAGTTGTTCTACAAATGCAGCGAATGTATGAATAAACAATATGTATCCATCCCCGATCGTCTAAATGAGCTGAATCCCGAACTGCTATTAACGCGGTGCAAGGCTCATCAGTTTCTTAGGAACAACGAAGGAGGTTACCCGATGAGTAATCCAATGATCAGCATCGATTTTAGCGGAAAGAAACCTCCGAGACCTGTTATCGTTACGACTTTGGATCCATACACGGAGATTAAACCTCGTACGACTCCCGCTTTGATAGAAACGGCAGCGGCCATTTCACTCTACTGAGCATATAAAGACCTGGAGGCGCAGCGCGAAGCAGCACGGGACTCGAGCACCAAACCCGCGGGAAAGGAACTCTCGAGTCCCTGGTCCACATTCACTTCGCCACATCCGGAGAAGAAGCTCACGCCTGAGCACCAGGACGAGATAAATGCGTTGCGACAGGAAGAGCGAGCGGCAAAGGCAAAACAACTATTCATCGAACATATAGCTGAGTATAATAAGACTGCGGATAAACACCGGGAAGAAATGAGGAGAGTTACTGGATTTGTTCCACAGGCTGTATCTCAACCTAGACCGGTGTACTATTCCAGTGGTAACGAAGCTGCGATGTTGGTAGATCATCCAGAGGCGCGAGATGCCATTTGGTTCTTGCCGATGGTGATGTTGGTGGACCATGGGAACATCGACTGCTTGAGGGAAGCCCTGCGTGACGTTCCGATGCAGATAACGGACTACAACACATTGGATAAGATTGGAGCTCCGGGGAAGGAGAGTAAGATATTTGGTTGGCTAGACGAATACATAAAAGGTATGGGTTGCGGTGGCTACGTTCCCAGACGATGACAAGGTAGACCAAGCATGGTTGAGGAGGAAGGGTTCCTATACCCAATATGACTGGTATGGGTTTTATAGCGCACTTGTTATACAATTGGGATTTCAAGCTAAAGATGCAAAAGAAATACGAGGAGGCGTACAGTGAATATAACATGCCGCCCGGAGCTGAGTTCAAATCCCATTTCAAGTGGCAAGCATTGGTATATTAGAATATTTGTGCACCACCCCATGCTTTGTTGCAATACTATTTGGTGTTGGAGTCAAACACGGTAACTTGCCTAATTACGGATATAGTCGCGGGAGTTTTGAAGCACCATCCATTGGTATTTGGAGGAGAACAATACATCAGTTCAAAAAGGGGGAATTCAGTCTGACGCGATGAAGCGTTTCTTAACCCCGTTCTTCAACCAATCGTTGGATAATACATCGATGGTCAGGAGGGGATCGGCGATATTCGAAGGAGTATACTGGCAGAACATTGGAGACCGGGGAGATCAACCTTCCATGGAGTATCCGACACCAGAGGCATTGGAGAAGTGGTTTGGGAACCAAACCTGCAGGTTTGGTACTCCCGTCCACTTGGATGCAGACAGACCCATTAGAGAGAGGAAGGGAGAGGGTTGGCCTGAGACGTTAGTAGAGGTGTTCGGAATGGATCTTCCGGTGGAGAAGACATATCCTAAACGAATGCAAGAGGAAATATTAGAGATCGAAAACAAAGGCGAGGATGTTTACTTAGTTCCAGATCAGCAACCCTTAACCGGAGAATATGACATTGTTCTAGATATTGGGAAGGAAGGAAGCACGAAACCGATTGGAGACCTCATATATGAGAGGGCTTGGTTCCCGCAAGCGTGTAGATGTAAGTTGTGCGGTAGCACAAGACACAGTCAGAAGACGTGTGATGCTGTGGTCGAAGCAGTGCACAAGGTTTGCCATTGGTGTAATGAGACTGACCATTCATTCTATATGTGTACCGTCTTCATTTCTCAGTGCGGATATTATGGGGTGAAGGGACACCGCAGTTCAAAGTGTCAGCTGGGTGACAACGCCTTTCAGAACCATAGCGCTAACTTACTTCGAGAGATGGTAGATAAGTGGGAAGACGCGGCGGATTACCATATTCAGGCCCAGATGAGGTGGCTGCCGTTCAAGGCGGGCTATGGATTCTGGGCGGTGGATCCTTCACATATAGCGTACGAGCCCTACTTACAATCGCTACCCCAGTACCAAGAATTATTGTTAACTGCTCAAGACCTTCCGCAGAATACTGGAGTTGTGGTTATCAGGTCATACTTCAGACAACTTAATATGGACAATAAATATACTTGGAACTTTATCGCTATTTGTGATAGGATCACAAACGGAATATTCTCAGAGACGAGGAAGGTGGTGCACGTGCAGGGCGATTGGAGGATAGCGGCCATCCAATACAGGAACGAATTCCTGTTGACCCACATTCGTTTAGGGTCATTGACCGCCGAACGGATAGCAGAGCAGCGGGCTGATGCGCCCACCGCAACGACAGCTGGACCTCATAGCTCACGGCAAGGAGCTGATGAAGCGGTCCTCAGTAAACGCCAAGCAAAGGACGCTCAATATCACGAGATTATTGACGCTCAGCGGCTGCAGCGCAAAGCGCATGGGATGTCCGAAAGGGCGCACCTACAATTACAGAAGGAAGAGTTGGCGGAGGCGCCCGCAGCGACATGGCAAATGGGGCAAGGCCGAGGAAGGAGCATCAGTTGGGAACTAGTTAGCGCTCAGGGGTCGTCCTCATCGCCGGTCCCAGGAAGCGACGCCTCGAGAACGCCATCGTTGGAATCTACTGGGGGCAGACTAGTGTATATGGGAAGGGGAAGAAAGAGAGGAGTGAGCCCGAGAGACCCAGGAGCCAGCCGGTGATGCCACATATCATCAAGGAGCGACAAACTATAAATATATACATCATCGTCGCTCTGATGTATATTGTAGGCTTTAATTGTATATCCGGCTGGACTCATATACACATATAATCATATTTGTTCTAAAATCTATTGAAGGAAGTGAAGAAGGCGAAGGAGGTGATTGGCGAGACAAACCTGCGGGTTTGGCTTACTCCTTTCACCTACCTGAGCGATCACCAATTGCGATTGCATTTTTTATAATTAAGTAAATGTCCGAAATGAAAGAAATTATTACGTAATTTTATATTTAGTTTGATTATCGGCCTTTAAACGCAATAATATTTAGTTAACCAAATTCGCCTTATTAGATTGTTAATTTGTAAATACATTGATAAACAACCGCGACCTCTATACTAACAGCAGAACTGTTGAACAGACAAATACCCGTTAATATCCTTCTGTCAACCTAATGAGCTCTCGCCTAACCAATAAGACACAAAGACTGCTCTACCGTTAAGTAAAGGGGATCAGGAGCGTGATATTACTAAATTGTAAAGGTTGCTAAATACAAAACCGCTACTTACCGTTAGATGGCGCTAACCTGCCGTCCGCTAATATATTTTACTAAATTTACACAGCTCCTGCAAAATCGCTTGTTCCTTTCTCTACCGATCGCTCGATAGAGAGCTAACTGTTCGAATCTATGAGCCACGCGGGAATAACCAAAACAATAAACCCGAGTCGGCTCCCTAAGCTTACTTAAGACGAGTGCGAGAGGCCTTGCACTCAGAGTATTCTTACGCCTAATTCTATCACTATTAAAGCACGCTATTGCCTACGCCTTTTCTAATCGCGAATACTGGGGGTTCCCTAACGTAATGTGTGAATGCGAGAATATTTAAATAATCAAATGATACAGTATTTGTTTCTACGTGGATAATGCCGCTCTGGGTCTAAACTTGCCTGCCGCTGGCTTTAGGCCAGCTAATTACTAGCGTATTGTGCGTACCGAATAGTGCGATCTAGCTGATTGCCCGCTAATGCAAATAACCACTCAGCGTGAATAGTTTACAGTACTCTAATTATTACCTTAGCTACTCTCCGCTATGCTGCGTACTAATTCTTAATTTTTTACTAATCAATTACAGTCACAAATATTTAACAGCGTACTAATTACTAAGAGTTCCAGAATGCGTAATTCTAATTTATCACGCAACAGGTTTCGCTAGTAATAGCCTAAATTGCCGTATTACTTTGACCTAATCAGTAACTAATCGTTGTAACTAAGAAATAGAAATCAATCAAAGAGAAAAGGGCGCCTACCTAAACATTCACAATCATAGGCACACTTCAGTAACACACCAATCAGCGTCAGCAATCACAGTTCGCAATTATGCAGTTAACTACTGTATAGCCCACAATTGTGCGATTCACTATTCGTACTCCACACTCAACGTTGTAATACGCGCAGGCCTCTCCCGGATACATCTAGGCTTCCTAACTAACCCGATTCCTGCCCCCCTAATACTAAATAGAGACGAAACCTGGATCATCAGCCCCCTAGTTACTGTATCGGCGAATGGTCTGCGTGTTACAGTGCAAAATGCCCGCCCGCAACGGTGACCCCCCCGCCAGCGTTGCCCGTCTTTGAATCCTCCGCTCTCCCCTAGTCGCTCAACCCCCCGATGTGCCCACCGCCTACTGGCACCTTAGCCCTCCATCATGCTAATAGCTACCGTAGCGGCGCATGCAAAATCACAAAGTCTGACAGTCTCAGAAATCCCTTAGGATTATTGCGTAGAAAGGAATCACATAGAACCATTAATCAAAAGGTAGAAATTATAGTTCCGGTTGTAATTAGCAGTAATCGATAGGATTAATTGAGAAACACAATCAAGAATAATCGCACTAGCAAATCATTTCGAGATATTAATCGAAAATAGCAAATTGCAGAAATACGCTAAAATATCCGTCAAAAGGTGAATAGGGACAGCTCAGCAAGTACAGGGGTGATAGAGATAGAGCTCTACCGGCACACCGCCAATTTATAGGTGATCCGAGTGGGTGATGCAATAGGGTGACTCAATCGCTCTCCTATTGGCTCTCCAGTCCGCGCTAGCATTAGACCAACCTGGAAGCAGTTAGTCCAATAAGGAGGCCGGATTGTAGCCCTATTGCTGCCCAAACCTCAAATTATTACCATATATGGTAATGGATCATATCCCTGGCTGCTGAATGGCCAGGACAGCGTCTCTATATGCTAGCCCTATTGATGCTAATATCAGCAAGCACAAAATCCAGGGTCCGACTAAACTTGCTACCCTGGAACTATCTACATATATCCTAATACAAAATTACGTAGGTAGGGCTACATATTATACAAAATGGATGGATTCAAATATATGGGCGTTTTGGTTTCCCTATCTAAATATCACCTCGCTATTATATCTTATCTAAAGTATTATGCTGCACAACGGACTAATATTGCGTACAGTATAACGGACTAATATATTATACTGCATAATGACTAATAATGTGGATACAGCGCCATATACCGTAACACCGCTCCAAGGGAAATCATACAATGTTTCCCTCCAACTGTAGAAGAGTATAAGGTGATGTATACAAACAAAATAAATTTCTATAAATCCTACTATTTACAAAATATTGCTATAGATATTGCATAATGAATTGCATACAAATTAAATTTACAAAATATTGTTTCTCGTTCGTTCTACATAATGATTACTACATACAAAATTAAATTTACAAAAATATTACTTCCTTTATTTATTTACAAATTGACTGTCTACCTATTGAAATGGAACATGGCTAGGACAATGTCCCCCATTTCCCATCTCAAATTAACGATCAACATTAACAAGATAAACTAAATATAAACGTATTTGAGGCTAAATTTTTAACTAAATTGCATTAAAGGCCGATAATCAAATTAAATATAAAATACGTAATAATTTCTTTCATTTTCGGACTTTACTTAATTTCTTATAAAAAACGCAAATCATCTTGGTTTGATGATTGCTCAGGTAAGTGAAAGGAGTAAGCCAAACCCGCGGGTTTGTCTCCCCAATCACTTCCTTTGCCTCTTTCAATAAACTTTAGAGTAAATAAAGTCATATACACAAAATCAAATATAGTATAGGCTCAAAATCATATTTCCAACGGACTACAAAGTAAAAGTATTTCCTTTCAATATTTTTGGCCTTCGAAAATAAAATTCTAAAATATGGATACGACTAGTGCATATGAGTCCAGTCGAATGATTGATCAAAACCTACAATATACATCAGAGCGACGATGATGTATATGTCTAGAGTCTGTCGCTCCGTGATATTATAGTCTCATCGGCTAGCTCCTGGGTCTCTCGGGCTCGCTCCCTTCTCCAGATACACCAGTCTACCCCCTGTAGACTCTGTTGACGGCGTCCGTGAGGCGTCACTCCCCGGAACCGGCGACAATGTTCCCTGAGCCCCGACAGATTCCCGGCTGGTACTTCTCCCTCGGCCTCGTCCCAATTGTCGTGCTCCCGTGGTCGCTTCCGCCAACTCTTCCTTATGCAATTGCACACGCGCTTTTTCCGACGCTCCCTGCGCCTTGCGCTGCAATCGCTGTGCTTCTATAATAGAGTGATAGTGGTCGTCCTTGACTTGACGCTTGTCTTGGACCCCTCCTCCTGGTTCCTTCCGCGAGCCTTGAGCTCCAGCGGTCGTCGCTGTGGTCGCTGCGATCCTCTGTTCCTGTATCCTCTCAGCGGTCAATGAACCCACTGGCACATGAGTCAACAAGAATTCGTTGCGGTATTGTATAGCCGCCATCCTCCAATCACCTCGCGCGCGTACCACTTTTCTAGTCTCCGTAAATACACCCTTCGTGATACGATCGCAAATAGCAACGAAGTTCCAGGTGTACTTGTTATCCATATTCAACTGTCTGAAGTATTCTCGGACTACGATAACTCCAGTGTTCTGTGGAAGATCTTGAGCAGTTAGGATGAGTTCCTGATATTGTGGTAGCCATTGTAGATATGGCTCGTACGCAACATGTGATGGGTCTACCGCCCAAAATCCATATCCCGCCTTAAATGGCAACCAACGCATCTGCGCTTGAATATGGTAGTCAGCCACACTCTCCCACTTATCTAACATCTCCCGAAGTAGGTTAGCGCTATGGTTTTGAAAGGAATCATCTTGCAGCTGACATCTCGCGCTACGATGTCCCTTTACCCCACAATATCCACATTGAGAAATGAAGACGGTGCACGTGTGAAACGAATGGTCGGTCTCATTACACCAACGACAGACCTTATGCGCCGCCTCTACTACCGCGTCGCACGACTTTAGATTGTGCCTTGTGCTGCCGCACAATTTGCACCTACGCGCTTGTGGAAACCAGGCCCTCTCGTATATGAGGTCTCCAATCGGTTTCGCACTTCCTTCCTTCCCAATGTCTAATACGATGTCGTCCTCTCCGGTCAACGGTTGTCGATCCGGAACAAAGTAAACATCCTCGCCCTTGTCCTCTATCTCCAATATTTCCTCCCGCGTTCGTTTCGGATATGTCTTCTCCACCGGAAGATCTACTCCGAACACCTCTACTAACGTCTCCGACCAGCCCTCCTTAACAGGTCTATCAGCCTCTGAGTGGAAGGGAGTACCAAACCCGCGGGTTTGATTCCCGAACCACTTCTCCAAAGCTTCTGGCGTCGGATACTCCATCGACGGTCGGTCTCCCAAATTTCCGATGTTCTGTCGATATACTCCTTGGAATATCGCTAATCCTCTCCTAACCAATGACGTATTCTCTAACGATTGGTTGAAGAACGGGGTTAAGAATTGCTTCATCACGTCGGATTGGATTCCCCCTTTCGAGCGAACGTATTGATCCCCTCCGAATACCAATGGATGACGCTTCAAAACTCGCGCAACGATATCCGCTAATAAACAAGTCACCATGTTCGACTCAAGCACCAAATAATATTGTAGCGACGCACGGGGTGGCGCGCAAATGTTCCAATACACTAACGCTTGCCGCTTGAAGTGGGATTTGAACTCCGCTCCCGGTGGCGTGTTGTATTCGCCATACACCTCCTCGTACTTCTTCTGCGTCTTTAACTTAAAGTCCCAATTATACAACAAGTGTGCTATAAAGCCCATACCAGTCTTGGCAGAGTTGGGATACTCCCTATAAATTCCAATATCCTGTGCCCATAGCAACAATAGCTTGGTGTCGACAAACGGTCTCGGCAATCTATCTTCCAGATCAGTCATGGCGTTGAAGTCGCTCTCCAAATCGCTCTGGACTCCCGATCCCACCTTGACGTAATCTTGGTTGAGAATAGCCTCTCTAACTTTCCTGGGTAGCATCCTGGAGTCGATACACTCCGCTCCGTGCATACCTCCTCGCCTGCATACCTCCAAAATCTGCTCCCTAGGATCCTTCCCCTTCCGATATTGTGTCGTTATGATGGGCTCCGGTCTCTCTCGATCCGCCCTCACACGCATAAACACATGAGTCACACCATCGGCCGCACGAATTTGAATACACTTGCTGGTCAAACATTCTTGATGGGACCCTCCTTCATTGTCGTAGAACATCACCCTCCAATCCTGCAGTGATTCCTCCGTTTTCCTCCACTGACGCTGAATCTCGTCTGATGGGGTCCACATGCGCTCGATAGCCTTGTGGTCATCATATCGGGTATAAGAACCCTTCCTCCTCAGCCACGTCTGGTCTACCTCCTCGTCGTCTGGGAATGTAGCCACCGCGACCCATAACTTGATGTACTTATCCAACCATCCAAATAATTTACTCTCCTTCCCCGGAGCTCCAATCTTATCCAATGTGTCGTAATCTGTGATCTGCATTGGGACATCACGCAAGAACTTCGCGCATAAAACTTCCCGTAGACCGTCAACGTTCCAATGATCCGCCATTCTTACCATCGGCAAGAATCGTATCGCTTCTCGCGACTCCGGATGATCTACTAATATCGCAGGTTCGGTGCCGTCGGAATAATACACAGGTCGGGGTTGAGATACGACCTGTGGAACAAATCCGGTCACTCTCCTTGTCTCCTCTTGATGTCTATCCGCGGTCTTATTATACTCCGCTATCCTATTCTCGAATAACTCTTTCGCCTTCGCCGCTCGCTCCTCCTGCCGCAACGCGTCTATGTCGTCCTGATGCTCAGGCGTGAGGCTTCTCGCTCGGTGAGGCGAAGTAAACGCAGTCCAGGGACTTGAGAGCTCCAAACCCGCGGGTTTGGTACCCGAGTCCCGTGCCGCTTCGCGCCGCGCCTCTAGATCCTTATAGGCTCGGTACAGCGAAATGGCCGCTGCCGTCTCTATCAAACTGGGTGTCGAACAGGGTTTAATCTCCGTATACGGATCTAATGTCGTAACGGTCGGCGTAATGGGTCTCGGAGGTCGCTTTCCGCTGAAGTCGATACTGATCATCGGGTTGCTCATCGGGTAACCTCCCTCGTCGTATCTAAGGAACTGGTGAGCTGGACATCGCGTTAATATCGGTTCCGGATGTTGCTCGTCTAGTCGGTCGGGAATCGCCACGTCTTGCTTATTCATGCATTCACCACACTTGTAGAACAGCTTGTACACGCTGAAGACTTTCGGCGTCTCCTGATCCTCGCCTCGAGTCCTCCGGTACAGATGCATTCCGTCGAACTGATCTCGGACTGCAGGTAGAGGTTCTTCGTGTCGTAAATACATATTCATATGGTACAGTCGTGCGATCTCCTCATCCGGGTCTGCACTAATGTCACATACGTCCAAAGCAAAGTCGTAGGGATACCGCATGCGATACTCTCTCCGCAAAACTTCCATCCGGTCCCCCAACGCTCTCATTCTTTCCCTCCGTAATTCCTTATCATAAGTCGGTTTATATTTTCCGTTTAGCTCCATCACGGACCGCCCATGGTAGTAAACGTTAGAGTCTTTACATCCTGGTCGCGCGAATGGTAGCTCCGCCTCCTCTCTGGCAGTAAATCCTCTGCGCGGTTGCGCTCTAATATCCTTCTCCATTATGCCTCGCGTATATACATATATATATCCCAATAAGTGCCGTTACGTAACCAATTACACTGTGGGTAAATCAGTTAGATGTCGCCGAAAGACAGACCTCCCGAACCCCCCCGCCTTCCAGCAGTTCAGGTTCGACTCTCTAGATCCCGTCTCTTCCTAACTAACTATCCTCTAACCTATTCCCATGCATAGCGCAAAACTTTGGAGATAAACTGGCCGTGACCAACTCACTTTTTGATGCCCAAACTACTCCCATTACTCGTACTAAACTACAGTAGTTAGAAAGGACTATAGCCACAATACTCGACTATACCAAACCCACAGGTTTGATAATCGAACATCACACATCCTGCAAACTACTGAGTGGGGTCCATGTATGCCTCTGGTGCTACTAACCTTTAGCACCTTGGTTGCACTGTTGGCACCAATCTGTGGAAGTTGCTAAACTCAATTTACACTCCTACGTAATATAGCCGTCACCATGGTTTCTAAATGCTATTTTCCAGGCTTCACGACTTTTCAAATTACTGTATATCTATAGACGAATTCTAAAACGCGTCTATACACAGCGTCTGGAATTGTCTTGGGTTCACTTTTCTAATTTTAAAATTTTTTAATTTTCCAAAAATTTTTGAAAATAAAATTTTGTTTTGATACCCACTAGACAAAACTCAACGCAAATCACCACAACCCCGCTCCTATGCATTTCCTTGTATTTGCATACGAGGAATGCATACGAAGTGAGTTGCGTCCAACACTAATTCTGTTTTGAGGCAGGAGACAAATTATAATCTCCCGTCTCGATACGTGTCTCCTCTAATAACACAATATCTTGGACCGGTCGGTCCAAGGTGTGTAAACCATTAGTTTTACACTTCTTTGGGTGCGGACACTTGCACCTAATTTTCACAGTGACTGTGCGCACTATGTTTTGCACGTCTGGGTGTATATGCAAGATCACTCCCGTCTCCCAATACTTTCTCTTGACAATAGGTTCGGTTATCAGTACGTAATCTCCCCTTTGGAGACTCCGAACCGTTTTGTACCACTTTGTTCTGGTAGATATGGTGGGAAGATAGTATTCCCGCCAATATTCCCAGAATGTGTACGCGACTAATTGAGTCATTTTCCAGCTTTTACGACTATATAGGTCGGCACTAATGGGTTCTGATGCCGGCACAAGAAATGCTGGACTCTGCATTAGCAAATGATTCGGCGTTAATGCAACACCGTCTGGCAACATAGCTATCGGCCTCGAGTTTAGTGTATGCTCGATTTCAATGAAAGCTGTGACCAGTTCGTCGTCGGTAAGTTGTTTGTTCACAGGCAATGTTTTGGCAATGGCCTGCTTTACAGAGCGAACCAAACGCTCCCAACTTCCTCCTCTCCAAGGACTTTCTGGAGTATTAAATCTCCATTCTACTCTTTGCGGCAAAAGTGCTGCAGAAATTTCCTTATTCTGTGCCGCTTTATGAGCCGCGTTCAACTCGCTATTCCCCCCGACAAAGTTTGTACCCTTATCGGAGTAGAACGCCTTTACTAGTCCTCTCCTGGCCATAAATCTCTTCAAGGCCAGGAGCAGAGATTTGGTCGACATGTCTGCCACACGCTCAATGTGTATGGCTCTACTAGCCATGCATGTCAGTAGCAGACCCCATCGCTTGTGGGTCAGCCGTCCACTCTTTGCTTCAATCGGACCAAAACAATCCACCCCTGTGTTCGTAAAGGGTGGGTCATATGCCTGCACTCTCGCTTCCGGGAGTTCAGCCATCTCCTGTTCCAATACTCTGGCGTTCACTCTCTTGCAAACCAGACAGGCGTCATACATGGTGCCGACTGCCCTGCTTGGCTGCAATAGAATGAATCGCTGTCTCGCTGCCGACAGACAGTGTAACTTTCCCGCGTGATGTAACCGCTTGTGTATATCCCATAGAATCGCTCTTTGCAATTCTATTGGGTGACTAGGGATTATCACTGGGAACCGAAACTGTGAGTTTATGTCGACAGTCTGGATTCTCGATCTATGACAAATCAAACCCTTATGGATTAATGGACTCCATTTTCTAAGGGGTTTATAGAGAACTGGTCGTTGAGCCGATAATAGATGGAATTCTTTCGGGAAGGCACACATTTGATAGTGTTTCAAATGCTTTAATTCCGCTTGATCAATCTCATCCTCTGTCAGAGGTTGTTTCAATTTCTGAATTCGCTCACTATTAGCGCTCGATGGTTCTCTCAAATGTTTCGAATGTTTTATACAAAGGTACGAAACGTATCGGCTTAACCACGCAGTTCTTTTACAAATTGTCAGCCAAGAGGCAGACGAATTTAGTAATTTGTCATAAATACTACATGGCTCTAATGCCAGCGACGGTTGTCCGCTAACTAATGGAAGTTTCGAATCCAAACCCGCAGGTTTGGAAACCAAAGGCTCCATTTTGTCGGTCATTTTCTGTCCGTCACTTACCAATTGTGACTGTCGTCTAGTCTGTAAGGGTGGTTTTACGTCGTAACTTACCCTTCCGGACCTAGTCGTCACGTAAGTCTGTTGGTCTGACAGGTCTCCGGGCCGCTCCAATAACTCTCCAGGCCGCTCCAATGACTCTTCAGGCCGCTCCAATGACTTGAATTTGGCTTTAGACTTCGACTTAGAGACTTTCTCCACCTTGACTTCTGCATCTTTAGGCATCGGATTGGTCACTATCTTTAGTCGCTCTGGCCAATGTTCCTGTGTCCTCGTTAGAAAATCAGGTCCATGCAACCAAAACTCCTGCGACTCTTCCTGACCGAATTCCGCCGGCATTGCACCTCTCGAAGTTATGTCGGCCAGGTTCAACACTCCCGGACAATGTCTCCATTGTTCCTTCGTCGAAAAGTCGACGATCTGAGCGCGTCTGTTGGCCACAAATGTCTTTAGTGCAATATTGTCGGCCGCAATGTATACTAACACCAAGGATGCGTCTGTCCAATAGAATAAGGTCAATGTCGTGTCTAACTCCTCAATTATCTGCTTACTTACCTCGACCGAAACTACAGCCGCCTGTAACTCTGCACGAGGGACAGTCATGTATTTGACCGGCATTGTCTTTGATCTAGAAGTCACAAAGGCCGTCTCAAATTTGTCCTGACTTACCTCTCGGCGAAGGTAGGCTACCATACCAAAGCCGGTGTCACTTGCGTCACTAAATAAGTGGAGTTCGAGATCAGCTGGGAATACCAGCTGATTCGGAAAGTAGGAACGGGGTACATCTATATTTTTCAATAGATGCAACTCGGCTTCCCACTCCCTCCACTGCTTTGCATGTATAGGATATATTGGTTCGTCCCACTCTAAGTCGGACAACCAAATTTTCCTCATGCACGCTCGTGCCTGTAATATAACCGGACTGATAAAGTTCATCGGGGCAAATAGTCTACTTAAAGTCGATAAGCAAATTCTCTTTGTCAAAATTTTGTCTGGGCTACTGGGCTCAAATCTAACTCTTACCTGGAACTTATCTGAGTTCGGATTCCAAGCGAGTCCCAGTACTCGCGCCATGGGAATTGGTTCTACCCCCAATTCTATGTCTCCGCTCCCGCGATCTTTCACCGGGAACGACTCTAATATGGCCTCCGAGTTTGTAGTGAACTTGGTCAGAGGAAATCCCCCTGTAGCCAAGCACTCTTGCAGGCCGTGAGCCACTTCTATGGCTTGTTCCGCTGTGTCCTTGGACACCAATCCGTCGTCCATGTAGAAGTTTCTCAAGATGGACTCGATCACTTCTACTGGATACTTACCAATCTGGGCTGTTGCCGTTTTCTTTAAAACAAACAGCGTGCCGTTTGGACTATCGCGGGCGCCAAATATCCTAACGTACATCTGGTATGTAACCACTGGGCCGGATAAGTCTTCATTCTCATACCAGAGAAAGCGAAGGCTATCCTGGTCTGCCTTACAGGCTCTTACCTGGTGGAACATCGCCTCGATGTCACAAGTAAATGCGAATCGCCGCTGTCTAAAATGCAACAGTATTCCAATCAAATAGTTATTCAGGTTGGGACCATCCATCAACTCTGAATTCAGGGACATACCTCTATAGACTGCTGCGCAGTCGTTGACTACTCGGACTTTGTCTGGCTTGTCAGGGTGAGTCACATAGTGGTGTGGAAGGTAATAAGTCTGGTCAGTCACTAAGTCAGGGTCCTCTACCTTCCCAGCAAATCCCTTGGCAAAATAGTTGTTGATCTGGGCGCAATACTTCTCCCTAATGTTCGGATTCTTTAGCAACCGAGCCCTTACTCCGTTCAATCTTTTCAAGGCTAAGTTGTAGTTGTTCTCCAATTTAGGAGGTTGTCGACGCCACAACATTCCAACTTCAAAATGTCCAGTCGGTAGCAGACGTATGGTATCTTCCATCATCTCCAGCGACCGCTTCTCATCAGTGGACATGGCTAGGTCATATCCACCGGGTTCCATTGCGTCCCTATCCAGCCATTCGACGGTTCTGGCTCCTGTCTCGAGGTCCTGGCGTATCAATTCCTTCTGTAACTCCTCCTCACTGTATTGGAAAATGTCTAGGTCTCGATATTTAGCCACTTGACCCTCCACTATGTCTGTATAAGTCAAAACGTTAGTCAAATAAGTAGCGTGGGCCGCTGAACCAGACCCACGGGTCTGATAACAGTAGTCCTCGGGTTCACTATCTGTCCGGTCGTTATGAAGTGGTTCCGACAACCTAACATTATCGGGAATCAACTCCTCGTCCGACTCGCTAAAGTCACTATAGTGGTCGATACAGGTCCTCCTAAACTCGTCTATGTCCGGTGGTTCTACTAACGGTGGTTGAGTTATAGGCTGTAATTCATCGTATCTGTTCATTGGCTTGTCGCCACCTGTAAACTCATAAGACATGGGTACTCTTGTATACCAACCTAGTATGGTCCTATGGGCATGTGGTCCATTGACATGCGGCTCAGCTGGTCTCGTTTCCCATATCTGGTGTGCGATCAGCTGTTCTGCACCAATCAACATAGAAACATTCCTATAACCTACCTGATGTCTGGGTATCCTGAGCTTGTCAAAATACTCCTGTGCTATGGGACTCATCGGCGGCACCTTACCTAACTGCCTGCCGAATCCCTTCATAGCTAGACACTTAAATCCGTCCAATGGCAAAGCTTTCCGTTCTTGTCGAGTGTGTTGGTCTCTCGGAAGTAGGGAGTCTAGTTCCACCGAAATTCTGTGTCCCTTGAGGTCTCCTACCCCATGCATAGACTTCAACTCTATTTGGATCTCCTCGGCGTCCTGGAAGCTAGAAACAGCTCTCGCCACTTCTTCGTCGATATACGATAATGTGGACGCAGTGTCCAACATGACATATATTCGCTTCGATCGCTTATCGCCAGTGAGTTTCACCGGAATCACGCTAAATATTTCCGACGTGGCCGATGATAGATACGTCCGCGCGCTGGTCGATGAACTATCCGCGGTGAAACCTTGGCAGGTCACCTCTCTCGCGCTCGACTCGCCATCCTCGTCCGACGAACCTGGTTGATAACCATCGTCCTGGATGCCAGTGTACGTATTCCTCCTTATCGATATGGGTTCTTTGCTCCCCTTCCTGTGAGGATTTCGCTGTAAGTAACGGTCCGTTGGGGTATGGAAATCCGCATGTAGCAACTTGTGATGTAGTCTGCCGCATTCCATGCATCCGTCCTTGCTGTTCGGGCACTGCCGCCGTACATGACCTGGCGCAAGACATGCCCAACAGGTGTCCAACGTCCGCACTTGAACTCTTCTCTGTTCCGAATTTAATTCTTTGAACCGTCTGCAACTATCCAACTTATGGTCGTCAGATCTTACCTCCTTTAGTAAACAGTATTGGCAACCTACAAATCCATCTGGCAACTCCTGTTGCTTTAACCTAGGTCTATCTAACCGCTCACCTGACCATACTCGCGAGTCTGATCTAAAGGCTGGGGTACTCGAATTATATCTGTCTACTGAGTTATAAGTCACAGTGGTCCTGTCATCGTCAAAACTTACCATAGACTTACCGGTAACAGGTTTAGACTCTCTCATATTCTCCTCTGAGAAGTTTGATTTCATCTCTGCTACTGTGTCTGTGGCTATCATGTCATGAATGTGCTGAAGTGTCAACACCTTACCTTGACCCTCCAACTTATTCTCTAATTTGCGCCATTTCTGTCGGTAACGCATGTTTAGACGTCTTATTACGCTTTTCAAAACTTCGGCGTGATCACCATGATGAGGTAGATTCACCGTCCTTAAGATGTCCAATGCGTTCGAAATAGCGTTCGCTAAGTTCAACAGCTCTAACGGAGTTGTAATCCTTCCGCCCTTACCCAAGTCTTCCACTATCGACTGCGCCATCTTGGTTTTATTCCCGTAGATGTCGCTAAGCGTCTTCATCGCTAACTCGAATGCTCTTTCATTGCCGACGAAATTATCAGCAATGGCTCTAGGTTCTCGATGGAGCATCTGAAGCAAATAGTTGAACTTCTCATTGGGAGAAAAGGTGCTGTTGGTTAGCTGCTCGTCGACATAGGTTTTGAAAGTCCTCCAGTGCTTATGGTTGCCCATAAACTTTTGGGGTTGTTGCGTCGGCAGTCCTTGCCTAGCAGCAAACTTACCTATGTCCCTAAGGGTTGCGTCGTTCCGGGTTAACAAATGGTTTAGTTCCGCAGGGTTATTAAGTCTGGTCCTTTCCCGGTGGTTCCAACTTACCTGCTCCGTGTCGGTCCTTCTTTCCTTATAGTTTCGGGACTTCTGACGTCTCATTTCTTCCTCTTCATCACTTGACTCGGTGTCAGTCCTTAGCGCTCGCGATGGTTTGCGCGCTGAGGCCCTGACCCAAGCGTCCTGAATAAATTTCTCGGCCGAATTTTCGAAATTGGGATTATGAATATTCGGGACAGGCGTCCTTACCTGAGGTCTATGTGGTATAGTCTCCTCCGATATGCGTACTCGTTGACTAGGCTGGACTTTATCTAACTCAGGCCTGCTAGGATTTGAATTACTTCTTACCTGGGCTGCTTCCTTTAACCGTAGGTTACTAAGCATGTCCGTTATAGGTTGGATGTGCGGCGATATAGCTTGCGCTAAACTAGCACTTAACTCATCCCTCGTAATAAATTCCTGGCTAGGGTTCTGTTGTATAGTCGGCTCTATCTGAGTAATCCGCTGTCTCTCATATGATCCCTCTTCCGGTTTAACCCGGAAGTTCTCCGTCGAACTGGGTCGGCGTTCCGTCCGCGTATTCCAAACCCGCGGGTTCGGTTCGCCCAATACTCGTCCCGTTGGAGTTTCTTCTCTAAATTCTCCATTGTCTCGTTCGGTGTATAGTGGTGCGGTGTTCCGATGACGTGGATTCTGCGCGATAGGTGAAGCACTAATACCAACTGGCGTGCGATATGTAGGGAACGGTTTAGCGATCCGTGTACTCGTAATAGCTGGACCGGGTATAGGAATTCTGGTCGTCGTCGACTCGCGTATGGTCGGAGTTCTCGCTTCCTGTTCGGCCTTCTGCAGTGCGAACAGTTCTCGCAACTCTGTCCCTACACTCGCCCCACATTCTTCGATCATTCGCATCCCCTTCTCGGCGATTTCGTTCGCCTTCCTAGTCCGTTCTTCGCTCTCTAAACTTAATCTCGCACTTTCCAACTGCGCCAGTTTACGTTCTTCTTCCTCCCTTGCTCGTCTCGCTGCGCCCTCTTCTTCCACACGCGCCTTCTCTTCATACAACGCCCGTCGCTCCCTCTCGCGCTCAAGTTCGCGCTCCTTGCGCTCGCGTTCGAGTTGGAGTTCGCGTCTTCTTTGCTCGCGTTCCTTAGCTTCCCGTTCGCGTTCGCGTTGGAGTTGGAGTTCGCGTTCTTCGCGTTCGCGTTGGAGTTGGAGTTTGCGTTCGCGTTGGAGTTGGAGTTCGTGCTCTTCGCGTTCGCGTTCAAGTTGGAGTTCTCGTTCTTCCAGTTCGTGTTCCGCTTGCTCACGCTTACCTTTGTCTTCCAACTCTCGCAACTTTGCGTCTAACTTACGTGTGCGCTCCCGTTCCCGCTCGGCCTCCTTCCGTGCTTCCGATGCACGCAAAACTTCCGCCTGTTGTTCGTCCAGTCGGCGTCTTCTCTCCTCCGCCGAGTTGTGAGAAACAAGGGATCTAGCACATATCACCTTCCCTCGCGCGTGACTAACCTGGGAATCGCCGCTGTCTCTGGATGCATCGTCGGGTGGAGTCAACGTCCTCTGTTGGATGTTCTCCGTCGTCGGTAGCACCTGGCCCGGTACCACCACTCCATTCTGCATCAGCCAGCTAGTAACTTCCCTTTGATACCTGCGCTCCTCCTTGTCTTGGATCTCTTCTCGCTCCACTAAGTCTCTCAACTCTGCGTCACTCACCTGAGTCGCCTGCACTTGTGATGCCCATAGCAGCCAGTTCTCCATCCTAACTCGTCGGAATCGCTCCGATAACTCGCGGTGCTCCAACAGGGCTGCCAAAACCCTATCATAAATCCTCGTCGCCACGTCGCTCGACTGAGACTCTACTGCCTTCTTCGCTAGGACTGCAAGCTCCTCCGTCTGCTTGAATAACGCTGAGTTATATCCTCTTCTAATCTCTACTAACTCTACCCTCCCGATGTTCGCTGAATCTGCTAACATTTTCCTTACCTTGTCCGCCGTCCGAGTTATATGTCCGGCGTGCGCGCGAAGTTTCTTCTTTATCGCGATATCCAGTTCTCTCTCGCTTACCTGACTCACACTCGGTGGACTTGAAGGATTATTTCGGGAACTACGGGTACTCCTTACAGCCGTCGGGACCACGGCACTTACCATACCCACAGGTCTGGAAACTGGGCTCCGGGCTCTCACTTCTGCTACACTACCCTCCCTATCACTCACCTCTGTCCGGGCTGCTGTACAGTCCTTCCTTACAGTAGCGGTAGGGGATCCTAATACTATTACTTGAGGTTGTTGTTCTTCCTCACTAGTCACTGTCTCGTCCTCCTGTTCACTTACGTCAGCGTCGCTCGCTGCGTCGTCATAGTCGGCATTGTCGTCAACAGTAATATTTACGCTATCGTCAGTCGGCGGTCCAGCCGCCGTCTCATAGCTGTCCTCTAGTGCCTCCTTGTCTGAGACACTCATAGTCTAAATAATGTTTGCCTTCCGGCAAAATATCTCGCAAAAGTTCGAGGTATAATTATAATTTAACCGAAATACGGTCAAATTATTTGTCAAATAATCAGTTGGTCCAAATGTCAAATAAATTCACAATGCAATATTGTGAATTTAATGGGGTATAGTTATAGCAAATACTAGCACAATATTTAAACAAAAATATTATTATATAGCTACTATATAGTATTAAATACCGGTATAGCACAAAATAACTTTGAATCTAATACAAAATATTCAAAATAAACTTGCTACCCGAATATTTCTAATTTTATATATATAGCTCTAATCAACGCAATTTTAATTTCAAATATTATATGTATCCACTAGCGCGTGGCTACATCTTCGGGTTGCGACTCTCTCTAACTCTCTCTCTAACTTGAGCGATTCAAAAAACCATGGCCGGCTAAACCTAAATATCCTAACTAATAAATTGAGTTCAGCTTCGCAGTTAAACAACCGGTAATTTTTTACTGCTTCCACAAACACAATGGTGCCAACAGAACAACTAACCTTGTTTGCTGTGAGATTCCACGTCCGCGTCCAAAGATTCAGGCCCTTCGCTGATTGCAAACCGAACCCGCAGACCCACACGAACCCCAAACTCAGAAGTCCCGTCTTGCCATGTATCTCCAGATGGTATAAAATAACTAAGCGGTTACCTAACATACCGGTACAAAACTCTAGAATTTTACAAAATAATTTTGACCGAAACTGAATTCTCGCAAACCTAGCTAAAATTTTCAAAACTTACTAATTACAAATTGCCCTAAGGCCTAAGGAACTGCTGTATTCGCAATTAGCAAAAACGCACTACCGTACATCCACTGTATGCAGCACAGTAAGTAAAACAGTACACCAACCTAATAGCCTAATGATACTGTGTGTGGTACGGCAAAACAAATGTCCCTTCTACCGTACGCAGTAACAGCAATCAGCCTAATGTACTACTGTACTATTGTACGCAGCCAATGAATACAGTAATCTAAACTAGTAGCCTAAAAGAATATATTCAATGTTCTACCGTACGCTAGCCTATAACAGTATAGCCTACAGCAGACGATCACGTGCTCCAACTTATTACTTAATACTGTGATACTACTAATCAGCCTAAGAATACACTATTGACTGCTGCAAGCAACAGCCAATAATGCGCGTATTACTGATAAACAACCGCGACCTCTATACTAACAGCAGAACTGTTGAACAGACAAATACCCGTTAATATCCTTCTGTCAACCTAATGAGCTCTCGCCTAACCAATAAGACACAAAGACTGCTCTACCGTTAAGTAAAGGGGATCAGGAGCGTGATATTACTAAATTGTAAAGGTTGCTAAATACAAAACCGCTACTTACCGTTAGATGGCGCTAACCTGCCGTCCGCTAATATATTTTACTAAATTTACACAGCTCCTGCAAAATGCAAATAACCGCTCAGCGTGAATAGTTTACAGTACTCTAATTATTACCTTAGCTACTCTCCGCTATGCTGCGTACTAATTCTTAATTTTTTACTAATCAATTACAGTCACAAATATTTAACAGCGTACTAATTACTAAGAGTTCCAGAATGCGTAATTCTAATTTATCACGCAACAGGTTTCGCTAGTAATAGCCTAAATTGCCGTATTACTTTGACCTAATCAGTAACTAATCGTTGTAACTAAGAAATAGAAATCAATCAAAGAGAAAAGGGCGCCTACCTAAACATTCACAATCATAGGCACACTTCAGTAACACACCAATCAGCGTCAGCAATCACAGTTCGCAATTATGCAGTTAACTACTGTATAGCCCACAATTGTGCGATTCACTATTCGTACTCCACACTCAACGTTGTAATACGCGCAGGCCTCTCCCGGATACATCTAGGCTTCCTAACTAACCCGATTCCTGCCCCCCTAATACTAAATAGAGACGAAACCTGGATCATCAGCCCCCTAGTTACTGTATCGGCGAATGGTCTGCGTGTTACAGTGCAAAATGCCCGCCCGCAACGGTGACCCCCCGCCAGCGTTGCCCGTCTTTGAATCCTCCGCTCTCCCCTAGTCGCTCAACCCCCCGATGTGCCCACCGCCTACTGGCACCTTAGCCCTCCATCATGCTAATAGCTACCGTAGCGGCGCATGCAAAATCACAAAGTCTGACAGTCTCAGAAATCCCTTAGGATTATTGCGTAGAAAGGAATCACATAGAACCATTAATCAAAAGGTAGAAATCATAGTTCCGGTTGTAATTAGCAGTAATCGATAGGATTAATTGAGAAACACAATCAAGAATAATCGCACTAGCAAATCATTTCGAGAAATTAATCGAAAATAGCAAATTGCAGAAATACGCTAAAATATCCGTCAAAAGGTGAATAGGGACAGCTCAGCAAGTACAGGGGTGATAGAGATAGAGCTCTACCGGCACACCGCCAATTTATAGGTGATCCGAGTGGGTGATGCAATAGGGTGACTCAATCGCTCTCCTATTGGCTCTCCAGTCCGCGCTAGCATTAGACCAACCTGGAAGCAGTTAGTCCAATAAGGAGGCCGGATTGTAGCCCTATTGCTGCCCAAACCTCAAATTATTACCATATATGGTAATGGATCATGTCCCTGGCTGCTGAATGGCCAGGACAGCGTCTCTATATGCTAGCCCTATTGATGCTAATATCAGCAAGCACAAAATCCAGGGTCCGACTAAACTTGCTACCCTGGAACTATCTACATATATCCTAATACAAAATTACGTAGGTAGGGCTACATATTATACAAAATGGATGGATTCAAATATATGGGCGTTTTGGTTTCCCTATCTAAATATCACCTCGCTATTATATCTTATCTAAAGTATTATGCTGCACAACGGACTAATATTGCGTACAGTATAACGGACTAATATATTATACTGCATAATGACTAATAATGTGGATACAGCGCCATATACCTTAACATACATGAAAGAAGGTATATTTTTGTAATTTAATTTGTATGTAGTATCATTATGCAATAAGAGTAGCAATATTTTGTACGTAATTATTATAGAACGAAGTTGTTTGATTTATTTGAAAGTAAATATATTTTGTTATTCCACATCGCCCTATTTCTTCTACAATTGGAGGGAAACATTACTTGTTTCCCTTGGAGCGGTATTACGATATATGGCGTTGTGTACCAGAACAGCCCATTATACAGTATGGAGCGATTAGATAAGTTATATCGATGTACAGCATTCATTAGATAGGGAAAATAAAATACACGAGTTTATATAATTCATCCGATTTTGTACAGTATGTAGCCTTACATATGTAAATTTGTAATAAAACCTTAGTATATAAATTTACGGTAGCAAACTTTCATAAAACATTAATATGAGTTTGCCGTTTATTGACATTAACCGAACTTAATATGTATTTGTACTAATTTCTCTTATATTTCTCTAAAAACTAACGTTGTACTAAATTGATGCTAATGTGCTTTAATAATCGCGAAATTAATGCTACGGCCATAAACCTATAAGCCCACCGAGACAGATTCATTACCATATATGGTAATAATTTGAGAAATGGGGAAGCATAGGATCTCGATCCGGCTCTCCCATTGGCCTAGCTATTTTAGGTTGATCTAATGGTAGTAGAATTTGTTGGACCAATGATATAACCATTGCGTCATACCAATTTTTTTGTCAGTATCAGTGTTCAGTGTATCAGTACACCAGTACAGTGGTATAGTGCTCGTGTTAGTTGATTTAAATGTTTTAATCTTCTTGCTTGTTACTTCTGCTAATTCTGTAAATTGTTATATGCTGATTTCTACTGTTACGCCTTTTGATTACAACTTTGAATAATGATCTTCTTGCATTGACTCTTGATTTCTTTAATCTTTGTGATTGCGATGTAGCAAATCCTTACAAGGATTTTCCCTTTCAACTGTCAGACTGTTTGTAAATGCATGCGCCGATACGGTAACTATTTGCTTTAGCATGATGGGCTAAGGGTACCGGTAGGCGTAGCGGGTGTACTGAGGAAGCGACGGAAGGAGGAGTGGAGAATCCAATGAGGGGCAAAGCTGTGCGGAGGGCTAGCAGTTGTGGTTGGGATTATCAATAGGGACCGTGGACCGGTCATCACTACAGTGTTTGGGGGCTGACAATACAGACTTCGTCTCAACCTTGTAGTACTAGGGTAGTAATAGCGGGTGTAGTTAGGAGGACCGCATGTAGTCTGGGTGACCTTATTGCTCTCTTACACTAATCTATACGCTAGTTTACACTAGTCGACACTAGCTGACTAGCGCTGTCGATAGCACTACCAGCGCTGTTGCTAATGCTATTTTATGTTGTGTTGCTGAAGAGTGCCTGATGTTTGAATGTAAATGATTAGATAGGCGCTACTTTTCTTGATTGTTTTCTATTTCTAAGTTTATGCTTATTAATTGCTGTTAGGTCAAAATAATACAGTATTTAGGCTGTTGCTAGTATAACTCAGTAACGTAATAATTAGTAGTACGTATTCTGGAATACTTCGTAATTAGTACGCAAATCTGTAATTTTGAGACACCGTAGTTTATTTAGCATGTTAGAATAAAATTAAGAACTTGTACGCTGCATAGCGGAGAATAGTTGGGTAAATTACTCTTAGAATTACCGTAGATTATTCAACGCTAGGTGGTTATTTGAAAATAGCGAGTTAGCGGACTGACAGTGGTAGCCAGTGTAGCACAGTAGTAATTTGCTGGCCTAAAGCCAGCGCAAGGACAAGTTCCGACATTAGGGCAAATTAATAGCCTATCCCATTATAATAGTAAAATATTCTCACATTCGACGTTATTCCGCCCGATAACTGCCTGTAATTCTCTTTGGGAAGTGGGCGCCGAGTGCTAAGTCACCGCACTCATATTAAGTAGCTTAGGGAGCCATTTCAGATTTATTGTTTTGGTTGCTGCTGTTTTGGATTATAAATTCAAACAGTTAGCTCTCTGTTGAGAAATCGACAGAGAAAGGAGCGTGTGATTGTCAGAGCCGTATAGTTCATAACAGTAAAATATTCTTAGAAGACGGTTCTGGAGGTCCTGCTTGCGTTCGACAGTAAGAGATTGCGTTGGGCTAAGGTGGATCGCTTAACAGATCTCGCATTGAAAAGCCCAATGCAAAAACTAGATTCACCAAAACTAAGAGCTGGCTGATCCAGCCAGAGTTTGGATCCGTTCCAGCCACCCTGGGACAAAGGATCTGGAACATCCAGACGATCTGGAACCGAGGGGAACCGCTTCTACTATTCTAGAACCAAGCAGGAAAACCCCTAGACGTCAATGCAGTGATATTAGAAACAGTCTGGGTTGGAGAGATAAAGTTAACTTTTAGTCAATCATTTTGTGTTGGTATTTCTCCCAAACTCTGCCGAGATTGATATTGATGTTTTGTTGATTTGCAGACTGAAACTCGTGGAGGCGCGATTGTAAGATCAACCAGTTTGTGCGAATCTCCCAATGATATATGGTTGTTGATTTTTGAAGTGCGCGTTGAATTATCCTGCCGAAATCTATCTGGTCTAGACTCAGTAGTAGCTTCCACAACTTATCCATTGTATATGACACGGGATTTACCAGGATATGCTGCAATCCGATATCTTCGCTCATCACGCAGCTCAAATTGCAATCGTCTTTCTTCTGGTGTATATTCGGGAGAAATATACACTCGCTTGTAATGTTCTACATTGCGAAGTTCCCGAGAGTTGCGTAGAAGCTGCTGACCTTTCTCTGTTGGAAGAGTAACAACTATCGTGGTCGATCGAATACCTTTTTGATATTAACAAAAACGCTTCGTGCTTATATCACTTTTAACTAAACCTTTATGGATCTAGCAATATCTATTACATTGTAATTACATTGTAATAGTATTACAATCCTTATATTTCCGATCCGTAGATTTATCACTAGATTTACATTTGTTGTGCTCCTATTCCTCGCGTTTTATCTGCTTGATTGAACTGCAATGTTTGGAGATTTCCTATTCGATTTTACATTAAAAGCATAAGATACTTCGGTCCATTCACCCCCATTGTTATAAACTGTGCTTGTTTCCTTAAGCTTGATAACTGATATTTCAGTTTCAAGATCGCTCATCATTGCTGTGGTTTCCTCACTTTCTGTTTCTAGTTGAACACGGACTTCCTCCAATCTAGAGAATGCCGATTCTCTAGTGTCATTGCACTTCTTTTCCAATTTTTCCGATCTACTGGAAAAGTTGTCCAATTGCTGCTGCATCTCGAGTGGATTATCCGCGACTCGCGATTCGTGTTTCTCAAAGTCTGCGACTACTCCAAGCAAAGCGCGTTGGCTCACACAAGGACCGCAGTAAAAATCAACTCTGCCAAACCCAGTTCCTTCCCTAGAAAATCATTGAAACTTCGCAGTTAGAACCAGAGCAGTTCCGACCTCGATTTCAGTAAATCCATCAACCTGGTTGACATCCCGCGGCACATTTTGCCTACTTTTCCTTTTAATTCGTGTAGATTTGGAATTGATTTGACGCGACACTATTTGTCTCTGAGTAGCGATAGAGTTTCGTCTTGCTTTTCGTCCTGCCTGTTTTTATGCTATTGTCTTGATTTTTCATGAACTCATTTCCGTAATAACGTTTTTGGGCATTACGCATAATTTTTGTTGTTTCAGTTAGTTTGTGTTTCGGTAGGTTTTATTTTCTGAAAGTTTTAATCCGACGGGTTTTACATGAAAGCAGTGTATAGTTTATTTTTCCTCCTTACACACTTGAATTGCATGCTTAAATTATCATTTAAAAAATTTGAACATTGTTTAGCCTGGTTGCGATGGTTACTAGATTTTCTAATTAACTTCAATCGGCTCGGCTATGGTCCTTATAGGTAAATTGGATGTGTATCATGATTTAGTGCACAAGTGCGTCGATTGGTTATAGAGAATGATCAATGTGCAAACTGTAGAGTGACTAGATGTTAGTATTATTGGTGCATTTAACATGCCGATTTTGGATGTTGACTTCATTCCTAGAGTGTAGTTCTACATCTGTTATCATTGATAATAGAAACAATACAAGTTTTATGTAACACAAACGTTCTTATTTATGACACTTCCACTGGGGTCCAAACACATCGCTCGACCGGATTATCCAACAGCAGGTACCCTGTCCGAACCCAGAGTGATAGAGAGAAGGGAGGTAGAGATATTCAACATTCTCACCACCCGAGGAAAGTCATTCTTGAATCATTCTCGAATCATTCTTGAATCTTTACAATTGTACATAAATTTCTAGCTTGTAGTCCTGATAACACATGCCAAGTGTCAGAAAATGTTGTCATGAAGTCTACGTCTAAATGAAGAGGTTGTCATGAAACTGAAAAATTTAACAATGTAATTCGGATGCAGAATAAGTGATATAGTGGGGGATAGGGTTTGTTACCTATAATAAATCTTAAAGATTTGCTTCAAATTATCATTTTATAAATTTGAACATCTGTTTTGCCTGCTTGCCAATTTTAACTGAAATTTCTAATTAAGCTCAACCTACTCGGCTATGGCCCTTATAGTCGAGTTTAGTTTAGTCGAGCCCCCCCGCCCCCACCCCTCCCCCCCCCCCCCCCCCCCCGGTGATGCGCTTTCTCACTTTTTTCCTAATCAAAACAACTTATTACACTATCATTTATTAAAGTTGCATTAGCAGCTCAACTACATTTCAATAATAATGCAAACCTGTCATTCATCAATGTATCAGATCTAGTTTGTCCAGTACTGAAATACAAGGAGATGTCTTTGTTCATTTCACAATATCCTCCAGCACAACCTCCGGTCACTCGTTGCTGATAATATAATCTGCAAATCATGTCAAATAAAATCAAATAGAATCAAATAAATCATGTATAACTACTTAAGCTTACTACAGATTAATTTGCTTCAGGTATTATATCCGTTATTTTATATATGTTATATTATATCGAACAGGAAATAATTATTGTTTATTTTGTGTTTTTATTTGGATGCATACTTACACTTACACTTACTACTACAGCAGGACAATTCGGTCCCGGACAATTCGGTCCCGGACAATTCGGTTCGGACAATTCGGTCCCGGACAATTCGTTCCCATTAATTTTGTGTTTTGGGACCGATATATACGGGACTGAATTGACCGGACCGAATTGTCCGGGACCAAATTGACCGGACCGAATTGTGCGGGACAGAATTATCCTACATCCACATTATTGAGGCAAACTTACACTTACACAACCTTTGACTTATTACGGCAGCTTACACAACCTTACATGAATGAAGTCAACTTACAAATACATAACCTACATTATTGAGGTAAACTTACACAATACACAACCTTACATTATTTAGGCAAACTTAAACTTTAACCTTACATAATTGAGGCAAACTTACACTTACACAACCTTACATTATTGAGGCAAACTTACACTTACAAAACATTACATTATTGAGGCAAACTTACACATTATATTAATGAGGTAAACTTACACTTAAACAACCTGACATTATTGAAGGATGCTTACACTTACATAACATTACATTATTGAGGCAAACTAAACACATACACAACATTCCGTTATTGAGGCAAACTGACACTTAAACAACATAACATTATTGAGGCAAACTTACACTTACACAACCTTACATTATTGAAAAAAGCTTACACTTACACAACATTACATTATTGAAGCAAACTAAACACATACACAACATTCCGTTATTGAGGCAAACTGACACTTAAACAACATAACATTATTGAGGCAAACTTACACTTACACAACCTTACATTATTGAAAAAAGCTTACACTTACACAACATTACATTATTGAAGCAAACTAAACACATACACAACATTCCATTATCGAGACAAACTGACACTTAAACAACATTACATTATTGAGGCGAACTTACACTTACACAACCTTACATTATTGAAAAAAGCTTAAACTTACACAACATTACATTATTGAAGCAAACTAAACACATACACAACATTCCGTTATTGAGGCAAACTGACACTTAAACAACATAACATTATTGAGGCAAACTTACACTTACACAACCTTACATTATTGAAAAAAGCTTACACTTACACAACATTACATTATTGAAGCAAACTAAACACATACACAACATTCCGTTATTGAGGCAAACTGACACATAAACAACATAACATTATTGAGGCAAACTTACACTTACACAACCTTACATTATTGAAAAAAGCTTACACTTACACAACATTACATTATTGAAGCAAACTAAACACATACACAACATTCCGTTATTGAGGCAAACTGACACT
Source organism: Nemertoderma westbladi (assembly GCA_032718475.1). Taxonomy (NCBI): domain Eukaryota; kingdom Metazoa; phylum Xenacoelomorpha; order Nemertodermatida; family Nemertodermatidae; genus Nemertoderma; species Nemertoderma westbladi. The sequence continues at coordinate 91,366 of JAUCBJ010003734.1, forward strand.
TAAACAACATAACCTTATTGAGGCAAACTTACACTTACACAACCTTACATTATTGAAGAAAGCTTACACATACACAACATTACATTGTTAAGGCAAACTAAACACGTAAGCAACATTACATTATTGAGGAAAACTTACACATACACAACATTACATTGTTAAGGCAAACTAAACACGTAAGCAACATTACATTATTGAGGAAAACTTACACTTACACAACTTACATTATTGTGGCAAACTTACACTTACACAACCTTACATTATTGAAGAAAGCTTACACATACACAACATTACATTGTTAAGGCAAACTAAACACGTAAGCAACATTACATTATTGAGGAAAACTTACATATACACAACATTACATTGTTAAGGCAAACTAAACACGTAAGCAACATTACATTATTGAGGAAAACTTACACTTACACAACTTACATTATTGTGGCAAACTTACACTTACACAACCTTACATTATTGAGGCAAACTTAAACTTACACAAAATTACATTAAATTTATAGGAATAAATATAATAAGCCTATCGTAAATACCGGTATGTCAATTATTTTATAATAACTGAATTTCTGAATTTTAGGGTTACTTTACGTTACTTTATTACCGTTATTTAAGCAGTAGTCCAACTGATATTAAGACATAATTGATGGATGACAGGCCTACTATTTTATAAATCGGTTTGAGTTGATTTATAATATATATATAACCTTATAATGGGTTTTTTGACAATATTTGAAATAAATGTTATTATTTCTGGTAAGGAGTCACTACACAGAAGCTGTACGCTCTCAGTGAAGTGCTACTTGTTGGACACTAAAACAAATAATTCTACTTGACTAAGTTACTTATTACTACAAATTACGTACAATTACGGGTGAGATTACAATCTCTAAATAAACACAAAAAAATTACACGTACAAATTTTAGGGTAATTTTACAGGAAATCTACAAACCAGTCTAACAAGGGTTAGAATTTCTGGTTATTACAAACGGACAGGAAACTACGGTATTTGAAAATAATAAAGCAGTAGTAAATATATTGCCTTGTCTAGATAAGAAAATACCACCGTCTGACGACTTATAGTCTCTAGCTTTACAGCTCTATAAGTACTACGTTATGTACCCGGAATGTCCCTACCTAGAAGTTAATTACCGCAGCCAACCATAGCTAACGTGCCTATTAACCACTTTACAACACAAATATACTGCCCACACACTAATTACCTTCGGAAAGCACTGTACACTAAAGCCTAAATTAGGTACAAGTACTTATACAACAAATAACCAGCAGTTAAAAATACTTGTACAGCTAAAAGAACCACGGTATCTGCTGGAGTGACTAGAGCATAAAATCACCAGTCTTTACCTACGCCAAACAGCCCTGATGTAGTACCGGGGTTAATTTAACTATAACGGTATGTATAACAAGCACAATTACTGTAGGAATAAACTTGGGGTTGTGTATGTTGCGAATAATCACATAAACTCTGAATAATAAATATTACGCTACCCGTACAGACTACACAAACAACATACAAACCAAATGCTGACAGACTACTATCAAGCCTAAATAAACTACAGTATATGCAGACTCCGAAATGGTTAGTTAGTATGCGTTCTAACCGAGTAGTACGACTTATTCTTTCGGAGGGGATTTACCTTACAACACTGGATGCCCCCACCTTCCTAACTAGTATTTTATCGGACATACACTCTACACACACTGCAATCTCTTTGGACCTGACAACAGCCAGACAACAATCCAGCCTACAAATTACTTGTACAATCTGAGCAGGCTTACACGCCTTCTGCTCAATATTAACTTACAGATAAATAAAACTGACAGAAATTAATAAGCTCAAAAAGAAACAAGGGGTGTACAGTCCCTAATCTCTTAAACAGCCTACCAATATACAATATCACAATCGAAATAATACTAGTACCTGTACTGCTGTAAGTACCGGTTCGGGTGGTTAGGCAGTCAGGCCTACAGGTTACCGGTCGACCGCTACTTTCGACTTTATTGCCTACGTTGCAATAAAGAAACTAGAATAACTGTTATTGTTCTTACCAGAACAATAGACAACTATATTTATTGCCTACACTGCAATCTGAAACAAATAACTGTAATTGTTCGCGCTTTTAGACCTTTAGCAGTTTAACCTGCCAATTTTAGGTGTCTTCTAGTTTATAAATCGACTTTAGCCTATAACAAGTATTTGATACACATAAAGCTACATTAGCCGAAGCCAGCCTATGCGCGATCATTCACCCACGGTTAAGGGAGACTGGATTCGGATGCTCTGACCTTATTGCGGTGTAGACTCACTGTACTATTCGATTGATCGTTAATATATAATCTCTGACAAATATTATTCACTTTCGGGAAATATTAACATTTCCTTTAGGACGTGGCGCTCTAAGTATGTAAACAGAGTTATGACTTACACTAAACACAACGGGATGGCTAATGATTTTCGTATAAAGCGCATTCTTTGGGAAATGCTTTGTTATCTGTCACACTCATGCACACTACCGCACACTGCTGCACACTGATCTGCCGACCTTCACTAAATTTGATCATATATAAGAAGAATAGCAACTGACACATGTAGGGATTATGAAATAGCATTCAATTCACTCCAAAACCACTATAATGTAAGTCGCAGTTGCTACAGGTAACTGGCCCCTCTTACCTTCAGTATATCAAGAAGATTGGGGTTTTATGATTATTTATCGATATTCTCCAAATATAACAACATATCCATCAACTTATAACAATAAATAACCGACAGTAAACAGAAGTAAAATAATGCGGTGAAAGTTGGGTAGGACGTAATGCATTGAGTTTACTGGACTGTACCGTGTGCCGTGATAACAGTTATATGTTCCTATAATCAAAGCCGTTCTAATGTTTGGCTAAAGTCTGAAACTCAGAATAATTCCAAAGCCGATGTTCTGGGGCTCAGGAAAAGGTAAACAAAGTTTGCCACAATAATGTAGGTTGCGTTTGGGTAAGTTTACATTTGCCACAATAATGTAAGTTCTGTATGTGTAAGTTTACCTCATCAATGTAAGGTTGTGTAAGTGTACGTTTACCACAATATTGTAGGTTGTAAATACTGTAAGTTTACCTCATTAATGTAATGTTGTGTAAGTGTAAGTATTCCTCAATAATGTAAGGTTGTGTAAGTGTAAGTTTGCCACAATAATGTAGGTTGCGTTTGGGTAAGTTTACATTTGCCACAATAATGTAGGTTGTGTATGTGTAAGTTTACCTCATCGATGTAAGGTTGTGTAAGTGTACGTTTGCCACAATATTGTAGGTTGTAAATACTGTAAGTTTACCTCATTAATGTAATGTTGTGTAAGTGTAAGTTTTCCTCAATAATGTAAGGTTGTGTAAGTGTACGTTTGTCACAATAATGTAAGGTTGTGTAAGTGTACGTTTACCTCATTAATGCTGTAATTTTGTTCAAGTGTAAGTTTTTCTCAATAATTTAAGGTTGTGTAAGTTTAAGTTTTACACAACAATGTAGGTTGTGTAAGTGTACATTTGCGTTTGCCACAATAATGTAAGTTTGGGTAAGTGTACATTTGCCACAATAATGTAGGTTGTGTATGTGTAAGTTTACCTCATTAATGTAATTTTGTTCAAGTGTAAGTTGTTCTCAATAATTTAAGGTTATGTAAGTTTAAGTTTGCCACAATAATGTAGGTTGTGTAAGTGTACGTTTGCGTTTGCCACAATAATGTAAGTTTGGGTAAGTGTACATTTGCCACAATAATGTAGGTTGTGTATGTGTAAGTTTACCTCATTAAGCTGAAATTATATACCGGTATTCTGTAATTAATTCTAGTCTATAATTATACCTATATATACTATAAGTGTAAGCTGTATACTGGTATTCACAGTAGGCTTATTATATATTTATATATATTTGCGCTGAAATTATATACCGGTATTCTGTGATGAACCCTAGTCTGTAATAATACTTATATTATATACTATAAGTGTATACCGGTATTCTAATATATTGTATATAACACGTTACACTGAGTAACGGTATCGGTAATTAATTACTAGGCTTATAGTTGATACTGAATTACTAGACTTGCTTTAACTGTAGTTATAGTAGTAGGCATTCAACTGTACAAACAAACATGGCTGACACAAAGCAAAATCTGTCAGATAGTCTCCTAGAAATGACAATCTGTGATTTAGATAGGAGAGCGGAACGTGTGAGACCAAAGTTCAAGTCCCCTCCTACTGTAAGAAAGGTCATCCCTGCAGTAGTAGTATCCGACCCTAGGCTAGTCAAATACCGTAGGTCTATCATAGGCACTCGGGCTCAAGTCAAGTGGGACCAAGAGACAGCTGTTAAACAACAGCAACACCCGAGCCGAGAACTTATTTCTCAGCGGCCCGATAGCTCCAGTAGTTCAGATACTGTAGAGTTGACACCCGAGTGCGGAGGAAAGATGGCAGATGCAGTTTATTCGGATCCACTTCTCATTCTTCCTGAAGCCGTACTCACTAGAGTATTGATTGCGGTGGAGGAACATCAAATTGATTGGGCTAGAAGTAAGCGATCGACCAAGGACAGTTATGCGGGATACACGAAGGAGGAACTGAAGTCTATTGTAGAGACGCAATGGAACTTCCCCGGACCCGGACTCCCGTTTAACTTATCGGAAGCTGCCTGGGAGGACTTATAAAGGATGGGAGTGGTAAGGGACACTAGAGATCCAACTGTGTGGAAGAGGTCGGCAGCAGGATATGTACAGGGATTCTTCAGCACTTTGGAGTGATTAGAGGAACAACTGTTTCAACAACCCCAAGGACCTCAAGAGCAGGGAGAGCTGCTATATCAAGTTCGAGAACGTATCCTAAGAATCAGACTAATCCTATCGGCCTTTGAGGAAGCTTCGAAAAGAAGCCAAGACACGTCGTTGCAAGTTGCCGTAAAGACTTGGTTCCAGCGGGTGGGTCTCAAAGTTCAAGGAACGGCCCAGTGGAAAATTCAGCTGGCCGAGCGCTCAACCCACGGAGAATCAACAGACGCTACCTTTTCTCAAGTGGAAAGTGAAGCGACATTGGATAAACCTCAGAAGAAGGATGCTATTGACATCTATCTGTCGGACTATCAACGATTTCTAGGTGACGAAGAGTTGAGGAGACGGCTAGACAATTAGATTGGCTAGGTAAGTCTCATGAATATCAGAGTTCTATGGTTATTGGAGCCGTAGCATCTACTTTGCCAAAGGGTGGAGTAGGTACACGCTGGGACAAGAAAGTGTTATATATGATGGAACAACAACGAAGAGACCCTACCATGGCTGATCTCATGTCATTCTTAGATGGAGAGGTAAAATTACAGCTCCTAAAGCAGTCCAGAGAGAAGACACCGGAAAATAAGGTAAGTGAGAAATCCGTTTCTAGGAGAAAGGTAACACCAGTGTGTTATACAGACGACGGCGAAAGCCAGGCTTCTCAAGAGGAGGACAGCGGGAAAGACACTGAAAGATCTTACTATGTCAACAAAGCGCCTAAAGACGTAAGTAAATTTAAGTCTCGAACCAGTGACAGGAGAGAACATGTAACAAAAACTCCTCCTACGTCTCCTAAGAGAGTTCATGGAAGAAAGCCCGAGGAAAAAACGAGTGTGCACAACACTACCCAAGGAAAGTAAGTAACATCAAACCAAAATGTGCGTTGTGCGATGGGCCCCACCGTTTAAGTGTGTGTGAGGAATTCTTAAAGAAATCCCTAAAAGATAGACGCGAAGTCATGTGGGATAAGCGGTTGTGTTATAATGCGGTTGTATAACACCAACGGCGAACCTGTTACTCCGACGCAAGGTGTGCGAAGTGCGGCGCGAAACATCATATCTTGTTGCACACCGAATTCGAAAGAAACAACCCGAGTCAGGTAAGTGAGTCCGAACTACATGTCCAATTCAGTGATGTGAACGACACTGACCACAGTTCTGAGATGGAAGGATTCTACACGGATGAATTCTCCAACGAAAACGAATCCTGTTATCTAATAAACACCGCAGTGTATCGAGCACTTACGTATGAGACTGAAACTGATAGTGAGCTCCCCCTAACTATTCCTGACCGACAACCATCTTGGAAAGCGCCAACTTCCAACGTAGGAATCCGAGAATTTCCCGTAGTGCAGTTGAGAGTCCACGGGTTAAAAAAGAGCTATATAGTGAACACCCTCCTTGACTCCGGGCGCACAGGAACATTCATCGACAAAGAACTAGCCGAAGACATCTTTGCTGGACAACCCAAGTTCCAAACTAAGTTGAACCTTTCAGGAATTATGCAGGTTTGGAAATCTACAGTAGCTACAGACTACTATGTAGACGCGTTGTCCACCCCCCAGGATGAACTAGGAGAACACAGTATAAGGTCAGTGAAAATGGTGGCGATAAAGAACTTCGCTACCAGCCAAGTGGAACCTTATAACTGGGATGAAGACGATTTCACCCAGCAGCATGAGATACCTAGATTCAACACCGACTACCCAGGGGTACAAATACTCATCGGCCAAAATGCGCATGAGGTGCTTGAGACATTAGAGAAACGGCCTGCTCAACCGCAACCACTGCAAACCTATGCGGGAAGAACTAGAGTAGGTTGGTACTTTACTGGACCTTCCCGTAGAACTCTCATGGAAAGGCTACCTAAAGAACAAGTCTACCAGGTGAGTGAATGGGAAGAGGAAATCAGTGAGGGAGACGACACACCTGAGGGAACACCATACTCCTCAGATAATGACGATATTCATCAACTATTCGACGAGGAGAATACCATCGACCTCCTTACGGAAAATGAAACTTGGCAAAACCAAGTGAACCTGTGTCACCTCATCCATCCAGCGGGACAAGTCGATTACAATGACGAACTGAATGAAGTTATAGATCGTTACAACGCGAAGACTCGCGATGAACATGCCGTACGATTCTTTACTCAAGAGGCTGTAGAGCCCAATTCATACGATAAGGCCCTATCGGTAGAAGAGGAAAGAGCCAAGCAGATACAGGAAACGACTACACGTTTTCTTAAAGATCAAGGTAGGTATGAGATTGGTCTGCCTTTCCGACGGCGAGAACCCAATTTTATAAACAACCAACCCTTGGCGGAGAAGAGAATTGCGCAACTACATCGACGCCTTACGGCAAATGCTTCAGCTAAGGAGATGTACAAGACCCAGTTGAAGAAATTCATTGACAAGGGATATGCGGAGCGAGTACCGGAAGAAACACCCATAACTGAGAGAACGTACTATTTAACACATCATTACGTTCCCAAACCTGGTAAACCCAACGAAGTCCGGGTAGTATTTGACGGCTCTGCCCTCTACATGGGCCAATCCCTTAACTCCGAGTTGTTGCCGGGACCCAACGTACTCCAATTCTTGTTGGGAATACTCTTAAGATTACGACAATATTCGATCGCTTTCGCCTCTGATATAGAAGGCATGTTCTTACAAGTTAAGGCGCTGGATAGGGACTGGGACAGCCTACGATTTCTGTGGTGGCCTGAAGGAGACCTCAACCAGAAACCGGTGGAGTACTGGATGACCATCCAGGCTTTTGGGATCATCTCGAGCCCTTCAAACGCCTGCTCAGTAGTGTGCACCACTGCTGATGACAACTGGGATGCCTTCGCCAAAGAGGTTATCGACAACATCAAACGGGATATATACATGGACGACAATTTAAAGTCCCTCCCATCGGTGGAAGAAGCCATTGATGTCGCCAAAGGAACGGTAGAGTGCTTGAAAAGAGGTGGATTTCGATTAACTAAATTCACCAGTAACTCCCGTGAATTTCTGGAATCGATCCCGGTAGAAGACCGAGGAGTTAAAGATCTAGACCTTATCAAGGACTATCTTCCAGAAACCAAGGCGCTTGGTTTGAAATGGGACACGGAGAGAGATATCCTGTTTTTCCAGCTAAAACAGCGAGATAATCCAATTCGAACTAAACAGATTTGTCTAAGTATCCTGAGCACTTATTTCGATCCATTGGGATTTATTAGCCCAGTCATATTGATTGCTCGGAGTTTAGTACAACAAATGTGGCTTGAAAACCACTCGTGGGACGATCCACTTAAGGGAGAACTATTAAAGAAGTGGATGAAATGGGAAGATTCTCTACCATCCATCGAGAATTTTACGATTTCCCGTTCTTATTTTGGTCACGTTCTCCCCACGTATTCCTATCAACTCCATGTGTTTGGAGACGCCAGCGACATGGGAATAGGTATAGTAGCCTACCTGAGGGTTGAAACTCCGGATGGAATTAAGGTCGCCTTGGTTACCTCTAAGGCCTTGATAAACAACAAGTTGAAAGTTCCTCGAGCGGAGTTAAAAGCGGCTCTATACGCTACAGCCATCGGCCGGAATGTAACAGAACAGATCGACTATCCACTGGAGAAAACTGTCTATTGGACCGATGCTTTACTCGTGTTGGAGTATATAACCAATGAAGTCTGTCAGTTCAGCGTCTTCGTTACCAACAGAGTAGCCATTATACTTAGTCGCACGAAGATAGATCAATGGAGACATTGCCCTGGGACAATTAATCCAGCCGACATCGCCTCCAGGGGAGCAACTCCACAAGAACTGATAAATACTCCAGACTGGTTAGGTGGACCCGACGTCCTAAGCAAGGAAGAGGATGAATGGCCTCCTCATCTTACCACAGCGGAGATTAGACAAGCTAAGGGAGCGGAGAAAGTCAAACCTAAAACCCGGGCAAAATCGAAGTTATTTAAACCCATGATAGATCTGTCTGTACTACACATTTCCGGTGACGATGCTTTGGATCCAAAATCCCCCGCCACAAATAAGTCTGTTTTGGAAATCAGAGAGAGAGATTGGAAATCTGGAACACCAGATGTCTCGCAGGGACTCTCACCCCTCCTGCAGAGAGCGATACATCACTATAGCTCCTGGAATCGGCTTTGTAAGGCCGTTGCTTATTTAAAGCGATGTTTTCATCATCACTACTCCAGGACGAAGATCGCTAGTGATACCGCTCCACTGACATCTGCGCAGGTCTATGTTGTTAAAGATATTCCCAAATACAAGATATCAGACAGATTTCTGAAGGAGAGGATCAGTTACCAGGAGCATGAAGAAACCAATAAGCAGATACTGAGACTCCTGCAATGCTATGAGGATTCTGATAAGTATTTCCTGTTGTTGAGAAATCCACAGATGCGCTTAAGGGATCGTTTCTCTAGCACAATGATAGATGGGTTAATACGCGTTGGAGGAAGACTAACTAATGCTCCATTATCCTTTGACACTAAGTTTCCCATACTCATTAGAAATCTTGAAATACAAATCAAGATGATTGTAGATGTTCACAGTAAACTTTATCATGCTGGTAGAGAACGAGTTCTTAGCGAAATTCGAACTCGCTATTATTTTTATAAACCCCGTAGAGCTCTGAACTAAGTTCTTAGGAACTGCATACCCTGTAGGAAAGCATTCAGTAGGCCTTTAACACAGCGAGAGGCAGAATTACCTAGGGAACGAGTAAGCTTCTATGAACCACCCTTCACAAATGCCGGTGTGGATTTATTTGGCCCTATTGAAGTATATCGTGCTAGGACTATAGTCAAGAGATGGTGTGTCATCTTTGTCTATATGACTTGTAGAGCTATCCATCTTGATATGGTGAACGATCTATCTACCAACAGCTTCATACTGAGCTTATGCCGACAGATCGCTCGCTTTGGAACTAGTAACACGATGAGATCTGATAAGGGAACGAACTTCATTGGTGCCAACAATGAAATCAAGGCTTACGTCAAGGATTGGAACCAAAGACAGGTAGACGATCAGCTAAGGGTAACAGCTTCTAGCTGGACCTTCAACGCCGCCAACGCCCCTTGGTGGGGAGGAAGTTGGGAGAGATTAATCAGGAGCGTGAAGACCGCATTTCACTTTATAGTGCCGTGCCGCGCGTATCTCACCGACGAACTTTTGCGGACGTTAATGGAGGAAATCGCCGCCTATCTCAACGAGAGACCGCTTATGCCAGTCTCATCGAGTCCCGATTCTGTGGAAGCGCTAACACCCGCGCCCTTCCTACTGAAGAAACCTGTAGCCATGCTCCCACGATCGGAAATCACGGACGGAGACGAATACTGCCGGCAAACTTGGCAACTTATGCAGTTGTTATCCCGTCGTTTCGCTGACCATTTCGAAAAACATTATCTGCCTACGCTACAACTTCGAACTAAGTGGTTTGCGCAGCAAGAAAACGTCAGCGCCGGAGACATGGTCCTTATTGTGGAATCAGATCTTCCACGTAAGCGGTGGCAGACAGGTCGTATCATCGAGACTCATATCTCAGATGATGGTTTGGTGCGATCGGTAGAACTCGTCGTCATGCGACGTAACTTTAAGAAACCTGGAATTGTGTTCGAAACACAACAACTCAATCGCCCAGTTGGTCGTTTATGTTTACTAGAAAGAGACAGAGAACTCTCCGGAAACTATGGAAGGCAAGATACTCTTCCCGCGACCACCTCCCTAATCCAACCAACATCCAGGGACTCCCCAACGTAACAGCGTCTGGAGTGGGTGTGTGACTATATTATTTTATATATTTTTATTATTTTATATTTATGTATGTGATATTATGTACTTTTATTATAATCGTTTTCTTTAATTTTATTTAGTAGAATGTTATTTAGCGATTATCTAGTAGATTAGTGCAATATATTAGTCTTATTACTTAATTACTTATATTATATATATTTAGTGCGACGGCGAGAAATAATTCTTTTTCTCTTTCCTTACTGTCCGTATCATATTATAAATACGTGACTACAGTAAGATGAAATATCCGTACTTATTAAAGTACAATAAAGCTCCTACTATACTCAAGTATTATTGGTAAGTAGAGTATTAGGAATGCAAAGTTCAGATCCTCGTGTCTCGGCTAAACCAAGCTCTGGGTAGACCTTGGAAACGACTTGCCTCTTCACACTGACATTGCTTCGTGCGATATTGCTCTCATACCGTATATTAAATAATACATATAGTAGCGTGATGTCCCTTTAACAGTAGCGTATAACGCAAAATAAATCTGTTAAACCCTTTGACCATCTGTAATTCTAGTCGATTAAGATATCGCGGCACCCACCGATATACTTGAAAGACAAATTCTAGAATCAGTGGTTAACGTCCCCAGACAAGTTCTGGAATAAATCGGTGCCCATCTCAAATATTAATTAATTAATATTTGCAAAATCTAATAAATCAAAATCTGTAAAATTCAGATCCTTCAATAATTCTAGTCAATTAAGATATCGTAGTATTTACCGATATTCTTAAAAAGACAATTGTCATAGAATTAAGGATCTTGTGTCCCCAGACATTTTCTGGAATCCAAATATGTCCATTTAATTATCAAATAATAAAATTTCAGGGAATTAATTTAAATTCATGCCTTTTAATGAATTTAATAAATTGCCATTTTTACGCAATTTATAAAGTTCCCAAAATTCCATTAATTAATAGACCAAGGGAGCGGAGATTTATCTTAGCATGCGTATGAGTGTGTGAAAGTCTCCCAAACATAGTCAATAGCCGATAAAATTCATAAAGTCATGTATAAAACAGAACATTGACTATTAAAGAATTACTATTAAATAACATCCCAGATCTGTATGCATTGGAATCACCCTAATTCTACCGCTAGCTTTGCATAATGTCACCATAGCAACAACCACGCTAGAATTAGAATTGAGTTAAAAGAACAATAGAAAGCTTGTCCCATTGAATAGCATAGGGAATAAATAGTGCACTGCTAGTATCCAAGGATACATAATAATACAGTGACATTCTGGAAGGCATTGACTAACGGACAAATGGCCCGAATGTGTGTAATTTGTGACAAGTTGTGTGTGGTATTTGTGAGTTTATAGGTGAATGTTACTGCTAAGGTGTGTTTACAGTAGCCAGTCGCAATCGTAAAGTAACCTAACTCTCCAAGGAATACCTGAAGTACATCTAAGCCTTTGGGACGGACAGTTGAGTGACTTGTGCCGGTTGTCGTTGTCGTTGTGCGGCTACGTCGTTGGCGAAAGTACAGCGGCTACGACACATCGGCGCTGAGGATCTCGTACTGTCCGGGGTTGATTGGGGTAGGCAGCGACGCCCGCTCGCCTAAATATAAACTCATTATAATGTGGATAAACTCATATATAGCAGATATGACGGAGTTGATAGAAGATGGTCTTGTCATCCTATCGATTTACACAATACGGACTATGTCGACTATATATCCTGCCCAGCGGAGTCGGAACAATAAACGGAAATTCAAATGCGAAAATTCTATTCGAAATCGACTCGAAAGAAAAGACACTTAAGAAACAAATGGACGCGGTAACTCCAACGTATATTTGGAATTCTTGATAGAAGCATTGTAACAACAAATAAATATCACCCGCTTTTACCCTACCAGACGTGCGTCTTTGGTATTATGACGATAAATGCCCTAGACCCAACGAATAAACGGAAAGACATAAACATCCACGTAAACCGAAACTTGTTGACGTATCACCTATGCTCACTCGGCTCGAACGATCCTGGAGTAAACCTACGATCAGAGTCCCGGAATACTCGGTCAAACCTCCTCATTCCTTAGTTGGACCTCAGACCTGCGATCCTGGTGGTGTCGCGGATCCTCGTGGACTGTATTCACTGTTCAAAGATCTAGTGCTACCCTAACAATTAATCGGTAACACTCCGACAGTGATTTCTAGCTAGCCGCCCATCTTACCTAGCCGGATTGTGATGCGGACACCTAATATCACTATCCTACCGTATGGTCGTCCCCGTTTAACGCGATACAACCCTTCATCAAGGTGAAGGAGAGTTTTGTACGAAACGAGTTAAACGTGATTCTATACTTACACTTACACAACATTACATTAATGAGGTAAACTTACAGTATTTACAACCTACAATATTGTGGCAAACGTACACTTACACAACCTTACATCGATGAGGTAAACTTACACATACACAACCTACATTATTGTGGCAAATGTAAACTTACCCAAACGCAACCTACATTATTGTGGCAAACTTACACTTACACAACCTTACATTATTGAGGAATACTTACACTTACACAACATTACATTAATGAGGTAAACTTACAGTATTTACAACCTACAATATTGTGGTAAACGTACACTTACACAACCTTACATTGATGAGGTAAACTTACACATACAGAACTTACATTATTGTGGCAAATGTAAACTTACCCAAACGCAACCTACATTATTGTGGCAAACTTACACTTACACAACCTTACATTATTGAGGAAAACTTATACTTACACAAAAAAAGCAAACAGTCGGCCGAAGCCGGAGGCGACCCGAAGGCTCCCCTTTCGATAGCTGCTACCCGAGGGTAGGGGTGGGCGCTACTCCTATCCCAAGATTTGCTCCCAGTTATTTAACTGGTACTCATTTTATCGACCCCAGTGGATGAAAGGCTGAGTGGACCCTGGCGGGGCTGAACCTACAACCAATAGATTGTAGGCCCGGCGCTCAACCAACTGAGCTACCCCACCCATTATACTTACACAACATTACATTAATGAGGTAAACTTTCAGTATTTACAACTGTAAAGGCTTTTGCGGATATAACCAGTCATTTTTTCTCCGCAATGAACTGTTTAGTTGTTTTAGCGGACATAACAAGCCATTTTTCCCGCAAAGTACTGTGTAGGTGTTTTAGCGGACATAAAAAGCCATTTTTTCTGTATGTGTACTTTAGCGGACATAACAAGCCATTTTATGCCGCAATACGCCAAATACTCTTAACACAGTGTAATTCAGATGACGAAATCTATCAGCTGATTTAATGTCGATGTGGAGCTTTCTTAACTCTCTTTGTTCGGCTCACTCGACCAATCAGAGCGATTTTCATTTTATTTGCACAGAAGCCTACGGGAAATCACGCAATGCATGACGATTTTTGTTTACCTTTTCCTGAGCCCCAGAACATCGGCTTTGGAATTATTCTGAGATTCAGACTTTAGCCAAACATTAGAACGGCTTTGATTATAGGAACGTATAACTGTTAACACGGTACAGTCCAGTCAACTCAATGCATTACGTACTACCCAACTTTCACCGCATTATTTTACTTCTGTTTACTGTCGGTTATTAATTGTTATAAGTTGATGGATATGTTGTTATATTTGGAGAATATCGATAAATAATCATAAAACCCCAATCTTCTTGATATACTGAAGGTAAGAGGGACCAGTTACCTGTAGCAACTGCGACTTACATTATAGTGGTTTTGGAGTGAATTGAATGCTATTTCATAATCCCTACATGTGTCAGTTGCTATTCTCCTTATATATGATCTAAATTTAGTGAAGGTCGGCAGATCAGTGTGCAGCAGTGTGCGGTAGTGTGCATGAGTGTGACAGATAACAAAGCATTTCCTAAAGAATTGCGCTTTATACGAAAATCATTAGCCATCCCGTTGTGTTTAGTGTAAGTCATAACTCTGTTTACATACTTAGAGCGCCACGTCCTAAAGGAACTGTTAATATTTCCCGAAAGTGAATAATATTTGTCAGAGATATTATAGTAACGAGCAATCGAACAATACAGTAAGTCTACACCGCAATAAGGTCAGAGCATCCGAATCCAGTCTCCCTTAACCGTGGGTGAATGGTCGCGCATAGACTGGCTTCGGCTAATGTAACTTTATGTGCACCAAATACTTGTTATAGGCTAAAGTCGATTTAGAAACTAGAAGACACCTAAAATTGGCAGGTTAAACTGCTAAAGGTCTAAAAGCGCGAACAATAACAGTTATTTTAGTTTCTTTATTGCAACGTAGGCAATAAAGTCGAAAGTACTGGTCGACCGGTAACCTGTAGGCCTAACTGCCTAACCACCCGAACCGGTACTTACAGCAGTACAGGTACTAGTATTATTTCGATTGTGATATTGTATATTGGTAGGCTGTTTAAGAGATTAGGGACTGTACATCCCTTGTTTCTTTTGGAGCTTATTTATTTCTGTCAGTTTTATTTATCTGTAAGTTAATATTGAGCAGAAGGCGTGTAAGCCTGCTCAGATTGTACAAGTAATTTGTAGGCTGGATTGTTGTCTGGCTGTTGTCAGGTCCAAAGAGATTGCAGTGTGTGTAGAGTGTATGTCCGATAAAATACTAGTTAGGAAGCTGGGGGCATCCAGTGTTGTAAGGTAAATCCCCTCCGAAAGAATAAGTCGTACTACTCGGTTAGAACGCATACTAACTAACCATTTCGGAGTCTGCATATACTGTAGTTTATTTAGGCTTGATAGTAGTCTGTCAGCATTTGGTTTGTATGTTGTTTGTGTAGTCTGTACGGGTAGCGTAATATTTATTATTCAGAGTTTATGCGATTATTCGCAACATACACAACCCCAAGTTTATTCCTACAGTAATTGTGCTTGTTATACATACCGTTATAGTTAAATTAACCCCGGTACTACATCAGGGCTGTTTGGCGTAGGTAAAGACTGGTGATTTTATGCTCTAGTCACTCCAGCAGATACCGTGGTTCTTTTAGCTGTACAAGTATTTTTAACTGCTGGTTATTTGTTGTATAAGTACTTGTACCTAATTTAGGCTTTAGTGTACAGTGCTTTCCGAAGGTAATTAGTGTGTGGGCAGTATATTTGTGTTGTAAAGTGGTTAATAGGCACGTTAGCTATGGTTGGCTGCGGTAATTAACTTCTAGGTAGGGACATTCCGGGTACATAACGTAGTACTTATAGAGCTGTAAAGCTAGAGACTATAAGTCGTCAGACGGTGGTATTTTCTTATCTAGACAAGGCAATATATTTACTACTGCTTTATTATTTTCAAATACCGTAGTTTCCTGTCCGTTTGTAATAACCAGAAATTCTAACCCTTGTTAGACTGGTTTGTAGATTTCCTGTAAAATTACCCTAAAATTTGTACGTGTAATTTTTTTGTGTTTATTTAGAGATTGTAATCTCACCCGTAATTGTACGTAATTTTGGAGGTTAAAATTGGCAGGTTAAACTGCTAAAGGTCTAAAAGCGCGAACAACAACCTACAATATTGTGGCAAACGAACACTTACATAACCTACATTATTAAGGAAAACTTACACATACATAACCTACATTATTGTGACAAACGTACACTTACACAACCTTACATTATTGAGGCAAACGTACACTTACACAACCGACATTATTGTGACAAACGTACACTTACACAACCTTACATTATTGAGGCAAACGTACACTTACACAACCTTAAAATATTGAGGCCCACTTACACTTACACAATATTATATTAATGAGGTAAACTTACACATACACAACCTACATTATTGTGGCCAACGTACACTTACACAACCTACATTATTGTGGCAAACTTACACTTACACAACCTTGCATTATTGAGGCAAACTTAAACTTACACAACCTTACATTATTGAGGAAAACTTACACTTACACAACCTTACATATTGAGGCAAACTTAAACTTACACAACCTTATATTATTGAGGAAAACTTACACTTACACAACCTTACATACATTATTGAGGCAAACCTAAACTTACACAATATTATATTAATGAGGTAAACTTACACATACACAACCTACATTATTGTGGCAAACGTACACTTACACAACCTCTTACACAACCTTAAAATATTGAGGCCCACTTACACTTACACAATATTATATTAATGAGGTAAACTTACACATACACAACCTACATTATTGTGGCCAACGTACACTTACACAACCTACATTATTGTGGCAAACTTACACTTACACAACCTTACATTATTGAGGCAAACTTAAACTTACACAACCTTACACTATTGAGGAAAACTTACACATACACAACCTACATTATTGTGGCAAACGTACACTTACACAACCTTACATTATTGAGGCAAACTTACACTTACACAACCTACATTATTGAGGAAAACGTACACTTACACAACCTACATTATTGTGACAACGTACACTTACACAACCTACATTATTGAGGAAAAATTACACTTACACAACCTTACATATTGAGGCAAACTTAAACTTAGACAACCTTACATTATTGAGGAAAACTTACACCTACACAAAATTACATTAATTAGGTAAACTTACACATACACAATATTCATTATTGTGGCCAACGTACACTTACACAACCTACATTATTGTGGCAAACTTACACTTACACAACCTTACATAGATTATTGAGGCAAACTTACACTTACACAACCTTACATACATTATTGAGGCAAACTTAAACTTATACAAAATTACATTAATGAGGTAAACTTACACATACACAACCTACATTATTGTGGCAAACGTACACTTACACAACCTACATTATTGTGGCAAACTTACACTTACACAACCTTACATACATTATTGAGGCAAACTTACACTTACACAACCTACTTTATTGTGACAAACGTAAGCAAAGCAAGCAAACAGTCGGCGAAAGCCGCAGGCGACCCGAATGCTCCTCTTTCGATAGCTGATACCCGAGGGTAGGGGTGGGCGCTACTCCTATCCCAAGATTTGCCCCCAGTTATTTAACTGGTACTCATTTTATCGACCCCATTGGATGAAAGGCTGAGTGGACCCTGGCGGGGTTGAACCTACAACCAATAGATTGCAGGCCCGGCGCTCAAACAACTGAGCTACCCCGCCCTTGCCAAACGTACACTTACACAACCTACATTATTGTGACAAACTTACACTTACACAACCTTACATTATTGTGACAAACTTACACTTACACAACCTACATTATTGAGGCAAACGTACACTTAAACAACCTACATTATTGAGGAAAACTTACACTTACACAACCTACATTATTGTGGCAAACGTACACTTACACAACCTACATTATTGAGGCAAACGTACACTTAAACAACCTACATTATTGAGGAAAACTTACACTTACACAACCTACATTATTGTGATAAACGTACACCTACACAACATTACATTATTGAGGAATACTTACACTTACACAACATTACATTAATGAGGTTAACTTACACATACACAACCCACATTATTGAGGCAAACGTACACTTACACAACCTACATTATTGAGGAAAACTTACACTTACACAACCTACATTATTGTGATAAACGTACACCTACACAACATTACATTATTGAGGAATACTTACACCTACACAACATTACATTAATGAGGTAAACATACACATTCACAACTGCATTATTGTGGCAAACGTACACTTACACAACCTACATTATTGAGGCAAACGTACGCTTACACAACCTACATTATTGTGGCAAACGTACACTTACACAACCTACATTATTGAGGCAAACGTACACTTAAACAACCTACATTATTGAGGAAAACTTACACTTACACAACCTACATTATTGTGATAAACGTACACCTACACAACATTACATTATTGAGGAATACTTACACTTACACAACATTACATTAATGAGGTTAACTTACACATACACAACCCACATTATTGAGGCAAACGTACACTTACACAACCTACATTATTTAGGCAAACTTACACTTACACAACATTACATTAATGAGGTAAACTTACACATAAACAACTGCATTATTGTGGCAAACGTACACTTACACAACCTTACATTATTGTGACAAACTTACACTTACACAACCTTAAGGTATTGAGGCAAACGTACACTTACACAACCTACATTATTGTGACAAACGTTCACTTACACAACCATACATTATTGAGGCAAACTTACACTTACACATCATTGCATTAATGAGGTAAACTTACACATAAACAACTGCATTATTGTGGCAAACGTACACTTACACAACCTACATTATTGTGGCAAACTTAAACTTACACAACCTTACATTATTGTGACAAACTTATACATACACAACCTTACATTACTGAGATAGGCTCTAAATAGATCTACCCATGTTAAGGATCTATGAGCGAGAAATGATTGACAACTTCAAGTTTGGGATGACAAAAAATCAACTCGAAGATAGAGTTGTAACATCATCTCATTTTTATATCTCAAATTTTTATATAAGTTACTAATATTACCCACCCGGTTATTGTTTTAGGGCCATTGAAATTGATCATAAACCACGAACCCACAGCCACGCCATGCCACGTTACCCAATCAAGCTGATTATCCTTCAGTGCTTGATTACAGTCGTTTCCATAAAATTCCGAGGATGCTGAACAAGTGGTGTAACCGATAACATCTGTAAATAGTAAATAGAAGCGAAATACCAGCGAAAATATTAATTTCACTAAAAACATTACTAGTCTCACAATTTTGGGAGAAGATTTCGAAACTCGGTTTTTCTGAATGAGCTGCTGATTCAGAAAAACCGAGTTTCGAAATCTTCGCCCAAAATTGTGAGACTAGACTCGGCTCCATAAAACATTACATTACATTTTTTGTTTAGGTCTTAAATATTTTTTAAATATTATTAACTAATAATAATTATTATGTAATAGATATTAACTAATTTCAAAAAATTACAATGGCACAATTCAAAATTCTAACCGATAACGTTTGATCATAACCCGAAAAGAAATCAAACAAAAAAAAAATTTCGAAAATTGGTTAAGGAATGGCTGAGTAGTAGTATTTTGAATGTGAAAAATAGAATTCCGAGATAAACGCATTTAAAGTTTAAGAACAATATATTTCAAATGTTCCCGCTATTTTCAGTACTGGTATCTCCTTTTCTTTTCCCATTGGTTATCCCCTATCCATTTTGCGATTTCTCAATGGATTTCATGAAATTTGGTTCAAAAAAACCCCTACCCACAATTTAATAACCTGTTAAAATAATTTTAGAGTGCTTGCCAAAAAAATTATTTCGCGCAGCACGTGAACAAATTCCATTTTGGCGTATTGATTTGTTCGCATAAAATTTCGTCACTTAGTAATAAATAGTCATGGAATAATGAGGCAACCTTAACAAACTTTCAAAATTATATAAAAATTTCTACATAATTTTATAATAAGCCTTTACACAGAACATTAAGCTTTGTGCAGCACGTGAAACCTTCGCGCAGCACGTGAAGGTTTCACGTAGCACTTAAAGTTTTCATAAAGCACGTTAATTAATCGAGCAGCTCGGAAAGCGTCTTGATTAGGATGAGAAGCCTTCACGCGGTAACATGAAAAGTTCATGCAGCACGTGAATTAATTTTAGAGCCTGTGGAGTTTAAAAAAAACATAAGTTTGTGGTTGTTCCCCACAATTATTATTACCAGCTATTGCTATATGATAGTTCACAATTGTTATTACTAGTAGACAACTAGTCCATTAGACAGCTGTTCAATATGTAACACAACACTAACAAATATCTATTAAATATATATTAATTAAAATTTGACGGACACGTTGACAGACAGACAGACAGACGTAATCAGACAGACAGACGTAATCAGACAGACGGACAAACTGAGAGAAAGACACTGACATACAGAAATAGTGATTAGATGATTACAAATATGAAAACAGACATCGACATTAAAAAAAATCCCATCAGCAAACAGTTCGAAGATTGCTTATTTTGTCTGCTTTCTTTTTAATATTTCGATGGACAGACAGACAGACATACAGACGGAAACCTAGCCATTATCCGAGAAGTAAAAGAGATCTCGCTAAGCCGTTTCCTGATTTGAAATCCTCATTAAATACTACTCTAGATGAAATAGAAAAACGAAAATTTTGACTTGAGGGGGGGGGGGGGGGGGGGTGTACCCCCCCCCCCCACACCCCCACCCCCCTTAAATAGTTATTGAATTTTATATCATTTCTAACTACAATATATTTCTTGAATAATTAGTACCTGATGGGCATTGCTTACTATTCCCACTGCAAGGTTCTCCGTTTGGGGATGGTGTGGGGTTGTCACATAACCTTATTGATATTTGACTTCCGAATCCAATACATTCATGTTCGGTATCACTCGACCAAGAAGACCATTCACCCCAACCGCCGTCAACTAAAAATAATTTATTATTTGATACATAGAGTATTGTTGTTGTTATATGAAACAAAACTCAAAGGGATTCACACACACACGAACTTAAGTAATAGTGAACGTATTATTTAAAGGTATAATTAACCATGCAGCCATGACCCGTAATAATGTAGGCTAGTGTCCGGCACGACCACCCCCCCACCCCCATATTTTTCTACAAATCTTTATTAGAATAAATGGCCTACAGCGAACGATAATTCTTCCAATTTTGAACGTAAGTATCTCAGCTGTGTCTCAACGAAATTCAGAAATTGTTACATATTTGGAATCCTTGCCACCCAAGCTTTCTTTTGATGAGAACGAAATACGACTAATGTGAAGAATGGCCACGATACTGAGGTTGCGAATTCGCAAAAGAAACTTTTTTAAAACGCTTATAATAAAAATGTAAAGGAAAAATCGAAAATTCCGGAACAACGACGGTGAGTTGGACTAGTTGTGTTTCAAATTTCAAGCATTATGATAATGGGGGGGGGGGGGGGGGGGGGGGTGTCAGTGTCATCATAAAATGACACTATATCAGGTTGGCTGAATCTCCAGCTGAACGTCTCAATGGTTGGAAAGCCCACTTTGAGAAGCACCTAAACAATGACAGGGTATTGCCTGATAACTTTATGGTAGCCTACATCGTGTACCTGAGTCTGTCCTCAGTTGGAGACATCCATTGCTAAAATTATATTGTAATGAGTTGTTTGAGAGATGTTCTTATTGCTTAAATCAAAGCAAAGAGCATCAAGTCTGCCAGTGGAGTAGATGGCGTGCCCCTTTAGGGCAATAAAAGTTTTGTGTGTTTGTAGATCATTCACCCATCATCTTGGACATGTATATAGGACAAAGAGAGTCCCCCAAGAACTGAAAACAAATAAGGTGGCCCCTGTCCCAAAGAACCACCACCCAAGGCCCCTGTCCCAAAGAACTACCACCCAAGGCCCCTGTCCCAAAGAACTACCACCCAAGGCCCCTGTCCCAAAGAACTACTACCAAAGGCCCCTGTCCCAAAGATCTACCACCCAAGGCCTCTGTCCCAAAGAACTACTACCAAAGGCCCCTGTCCCAAAGAACTACTGCTAAAGGCCCCTGTCCCAAGGAACTACCACCCAAGGCCCCTGCCCCAAAGAACTACCACCCAAGGCCCCTGTCCCAAAGAACTACTACCAAAGGCCCCTGTCCCAAAGAACTACTACCAAAGGCCCCTGTCCCAAAGAACTACCACCCAAGGTCCCTGTCCCAAAGAACTACTACCTTATTAGCCTTATATCGCCGTGTAACGCCATTAATTGTCTAATTGATTACCGTTATAAGAAGGGGACCTGTAGGTCTAATTTTACTGTTACAATAAGGGGAACTGTAGTTCCGATTCATTACCATTACAAGTAGGGGAACGGTAGGTCCAATTCATTACCATTACAAGAAGGGGGACCGTAGGTCCAATTCATTACCATTACAAGAAGGGGGACCGTAGGTCCAATTCATTACCATTACAAGAAGGGGAACTGTAGGTCCAATTCATTACCATTACAAGAAGGGGGACCGTAGGTCTAAATCATTACTGTTACAATAAGGGGAACTGTAGGTCCAATTCATTACCATTACAAGAAGGGGGACCGTAGGTCCAATTCATTACCATTACAAGAAGGGGAACTGTAGGTCCAATTCATTACCATTACAAGAAGGGGGACCGTAGGTCTAAATCATTACTGTTACAATAAGGGGAACTGTAGGTCCAATTCATTACCATTACAATAAGGAGAACTGTAGGTCTAATTCATTACCATTACAATAAGGGGAACTGTAGGTCTACTTAATTACTGTTACAAGAAGGGGATCTGTAGGTCCAATTCATTACCATTACAAGAGGACGAACAGTAGGTTTAATACATTACTGTTACAAGAAGGGGAACTGTAGGTCTAATTCATTACTGTTACAAGAAGGGGAACTGTAGGTCTAATTTTACTGTTACAATAAGGGGAACTGTAGTTCCGATTCATTACCATTACAAGTAGGGGAACCGTAGGTCCAATTCATTACCATTACAAGAAGGGGGACCGTAGGTCCAATTCATTACCATTACAAGAAGGGGAACGGTAGGTCCAATTCATTACCATTACAAGAAGGGGGACCGTAGGTCTAAATCATTACTGTTACAATAAGGGGAACTGTAGGTCCAATTCATTACCATTACAATAAGGAGAACTGTAGGTCTAATTCATTACCATTACAATAAGGGGAACTGTAGGTCTACTTAATTACTGTTACAAGAAGGGGATCTGTAGGTCCAATTCATTACCATTACAAGAGGACGAACAGTAGGTTTAATACATTACTGTTACAAGAAGGGGAACTGTAGGTCTAATTCATTACTGTTACAAGAAGGGGAACTGTAGGTCTAATTCATTACTGATACAAGAAGGGGGGATATCTAGGTCCAATTCATTACCATTACAAGAGGACGAACAGTACGTATAATTCATTACTGTTTCAAGAATGGGACCTGTAGGTCTAATTCATCCCTGTTACAAGAAGGGGAACTGTAGGTCCAATTCATTACCATTACAAGAGGACGAACAGTAGGTATAATTCATTACTGTTACAAGAATGGGACCTGTAGGTCTAATTCATTACTGTTATAAGAAGGGAACTGTAGGTCTAATTCATTACTGATACAAGAAGAGTAATTGTAGGTCCAATTCATTACCATTACAAGAAGGGGAACTGTAGATCTAATTCGTTACTTTTACAAGAAGGGAACCTGTAGGTCTAATTCATTACTGATACAAGAAGGGGATCTGTAGGTCTAATTCATTGCTGATACAAGAAGGGATCTCTAGGTCCAATTCATTAGCATTACAAGAGGACAAACCTTAGGTCTAAATCATTACCATTACAAGAAGGGGATCTCTAGGTCCAATTCATTACCATTACAAGAGGACGAACAGTAGGTATAATTCATTACTGTTATAAGAAGGGAACTGTAGGTCTAATTCATTACTGATAAAAGAAGGGTAATTGTAGGTCCAATTTATTACCATTACAAGAAGGGGAACTGTAGGTCTTATTCATTACTGTTGGGGATCTGTAGGTCCAATTCATTACAATTACAAGAGGGCGAACAGTAGGTATAATTCATTACTGTTACAAGAAGGGGACGTGTAGGTCTAATTCATTACTGTTATAAGAAGGGAACTGTAGGTCTAATTCATTACTGATACAAGAAGGGTAATTGTAGGTCCAATTTATTACCATTACAAGAAGGGGAACTGTAGGTCTTATTCATTACTGTTGGGGATCTGTAGGTCCAATTCATTACAATTACAAGAGGGCGAACAGTAGGTATAATTCATTACTGTTACAAGAAGGGGACGTGTAGGTCTAATTCATTACTGTTATAAGAAGGGGAACTGCAGGTCTAATTCATTACTGTTACAATAAGGGGAACTGTAGGTCTAATTCATTACCATTGCCAGAGGGCGAATTATAGGTCTATATCATTACTGTTACAAGAAGGGGACCTGTAGGTCTAATTCATTACCATTACAAGAAGTGGGACTGCAGGTCTAATTCATTACTGTTACAAGAAGGGGAACTGTAGGTCCAATTCATTACCATTACGAGAGGGCGAATCATAGGTCTATATCATTACTGTTACAAGAATGGGACCTGTAGGTCTAATTCATTACTGTTACAAGAAGGGGAACTGTAGGTCCAATTCATTACCATTACAAGAAGGGGAACTGTAGGTCTTATTCATTACTGTTACAAGAAGGGGATTTGTAGGTCCAATTCATTACCATTTCAAGAAGGGGGACTGTAGGTCCAATTCATTACCATTACAAGAAGGCGAACCTTAGGTCTAAATCATTACCATTACACGAAGGGGAACTGTAGGTCTTATTATTACTGTTACAAAAAGGGGATCTGTAGGTCCAATTCATTACCATTACAAGAAGTGGGACTGTAGGTCCAATTCATTACCATTACAATAAGGGGGTCTTTAGGTCAAATTCATTACCATTACAAGAAGGGGGACTGTAGGTCCAATTCATTACCATTATAAGAGGGCGAACCTTAGGTCTAAATCATTACCATTACACGAAGGGGAACTGTAGGTCTTATTATTACTGTTAATTGGCGAACGCCCCGGTTGAGTATGAAATTAAGTATCCGGCACTTCTGCCAGGAACGTCTACACTAGCTAAGCTGCTAGTTCAACAATGTCATGAGGAAAACCATCATGTGGGCCAAAACTGGATCATGGGCAATATACGTCAACGATACTGGATCACCCACATCCATGCGCTAATTCGGGAAGTGTTGAAACGGTGTTTCCCTTGTAGGAGATTTCTGTCGCCACCACTCACCCAAAGAATGGCCGATTTACCGGCCAAGCGACTCCAATCCGACTCGCCGCCATTCTACGTAACTGGCGTAGACTGCTTCGGACCATTTACAGTCATAGAGCGACGATCAAACATTAAATGTTGCGGGGCCATCTTTACATGTCTACGGTCAAGGGTGATCTACCTGGATCTTGTAGTGAATCTCACGCAGCACGCATTCATCAATGCCCTGCGTCGGTTCGTGGCGAATAATGGTTCGTGCCAGCACATGTACTCGGACAACAGAACAAACTTCGTGGGAGGAGAAAGGGAATTAAGAGAGTCTATCGACGGATGGTTCACTAACGAAACCGCGTCACATGTCTGGAAGGAGCACCACATCCAGTGGCACTTCCAGACACCCTTAGCACCCCATACGAGCGGGGTATGGGAAAAGCTCATTGACTTGGTTAAACGGTCCATTCGGATCGCGTTAGGGGATACCTGGGTTACTCACGATATCTTACGCACCATATTCTGTGAAATCACGGCTACCTTAAACAACTGGCCAATAGTTCCCATCCATGACGTCCCAACCGATCTGGAGCCCCTCACACCCAACCATCTCCTTGGTAGACCCAAGACTCACATACTCCCGGATGCTATATTCCCGGATCCCAAAGACATCGCGAAACACACAAGTTGGAAGAAAGCCCAAGCGCTGGCAGCGCATTGGTGGAGGATTTGGGCCCAGGAGTATCTCATAACGTTACGAACAAGGAGAAAAAAATGGAATAACACGTACTGGATTATCGCAGTTGGCGATATGGTACTCGTCAAAGAAGACCTTAAAGACCGCGTGCACTGGCCTGTGGTGCGTGTCGTGGAAATATTCCCTAGTATAGACGGACTTGCAAGAACGGTGACAATACGAATGGCAAAGGGCCACTACCAACGCCCTATCCAGAGGCTTTGCCTTCTCGAAGGCAATGACAGCGGTGACTCCACGAGAGGTGATAAGTTTCCTACTCTGGATCCTGCTGCGGACATTGGTGACAATAACTAACCCGTTTAACCCTTCCCATCCTATTGACAAACTCTTTAAATGTGATTTACCGACAATAATTATGGACCCCCCTTAAACCAACTGTAACCACGCATGGTATTTGTGTTTCCTCGTGTGTTATGTGGAGTCCAGCGTCACCCTGCAGATGTTTCGACTAACACAGGGTAGTTTATGTTTTGTTCACCCTGATTTTGGTCATCAGGACCAACTACCTTAGATTATCGGAAATGGGAAAGTTTCGAAGTGGAATTCATTGTATCCATTGCTCGATTGCGTTATTCTGGTGGGTTCATGGTGCATTCCACATGACTTCGTCAATAGAGACTTTATGTTCCTCAGCCACGTTATTCTGGTGGGTCCCTGGTGCATTACACCTGAATTCGTCGGCTGAGCTTTATGTTTCTGGGAGTGTTATTCTCATGGGTCCCTGGTGCATTCCACGTGACTTCACTTCCAGCGTTCTATTCATCGTCCGTTATGTGTGCAGTTTGGGGTGTAAGCGGTGTAACGAGTCCAGCTGTTGATACCAGACTGCCGCGTAATAACCCCTCCACAACAAAGAATTCCCAAGAAGATGGTCGAAAGTAGTACGAAACGATGAAAGGAAACAGATATCTCTACTATAAACTGAATGATGATGTGTACTATTATGATGATGATAATGTGAAAATGCGCATCCCTGGTGTCTTGCACTTATAACTGAATGGTGCACGTAATATTATGATAATGTGATAATGCACATCCCTGGTGTCTTGCGCTTATAACCCAATGATGATTGCCGGGGGGCTATAAACCTGATGAAATGTGAAATAAATGATGAAATGTGAAATAAATGATGAAATGTGAAATTAAATGAAATGGAATGTGAAATGAATAAAATGTAGAAAAGAAAAAGAAGAAAAAAAATGGGATAAAAAAGTTAAAAAAGAAACGGACATAAAAAGTAAAAAACAAGAAAAAACTGGTTGGATAATAATGAATAGCTATAGTAACTGTAAATGCTGAATTTAGCACCAAGAAGATGATAGATACCTATACAACAGTAATATTACCTATATTAAGTAGCAAGAAAAACAATTCTGTAGTCGCTATAGAATTCAGACTTTCTAGATTTATAATTAACTGTAGTGACTGATTGACCCTTGGTGGGATAAATATTTCTCCATTTGACGCAACACCGCCGCGGCCGCTATGAGGGAGGTGAATACCGCGGCCGCTCCTAAAGCCGCAGGCCATCGCTAACTATATAGGTTAACTTGGGATTCTGGGGGACTTTTCGATGAAGGAACTGACCAAATTTTTTTATTTTCTCACCAGGGGAGCGGCTCGGAATTCTAAGATATTAGCAACTCTAACATTATTAAATCGAACCCTTTGACGGACAAGGCGGACAAAAAACCGTCATTTTTTCGACAATTTTAAAATTTTTTTGAAAGGCGCTCTACAGTGGCTCGAAAAAACCCTAGGTTATTGCTTAGCCGACGCCGGGATACGATAGAAGGGATTAATTAGTGAATTCGTTTTTTTTTTCAAAAAAGATTACCACGCCTTTTTTCCGAAAATGTCCGTCAAAGTTGAAAAAACGGACAAAATGACTTTGCGGGATCCGCTATAACTCGGCTAATATTAATCGTACGGGGACAAAAGTAACGTGGTTGGAAAGGGGAAGAGTGGTACTACCTTCGTATCGAATGGGGGTAAGATATTTATTAAAATTTCGGGTGGAAAAAGGGGCTGTAAATTTGTACGTTTCTGTCCGTCTTTTTTGGAAAACTTATTTCCGAAAAGTTTAATTCGACAACGCGGGTAGGAATCCACTAATTCTTTTATGAAACTCGTAGAAGACCATTGGGGCTACGTTCCTATCGAATGGGGGTACAAAAAATATGTCGGCAATAGGGACCAAAAAGGGCCAGAATTTGTAAAGTAGTTTTTATCGAATAATTTTTTATTTTTAACTTTAGTTGGTTACGGTACATTCTATACAATCAATATCTATACGGCGAATTCAAATATGCTATCGGTTTTGCTCCAAGGATGATATTAAAAAAATGAGGGCCAAAATTATAATTTCGCGCTTCAAACTTGCTTCGCGGGAAATCGTCTAGCTCGAAAACTACTTAACTTACGGGAGATTTGTTTACACAGACTTATAGTGCGTTAAATTATGTATCTAACAGCGTTAATCACAGCGCCGGAGGTATTATAAAACTGGAGCGGCAGGCGATCGTGAGAAATATAATATTTATAAAAAGGGACGAAAAATTTTTTTTTTAACAAATCGCTATTCCATTATAATTTAGCGTATTGCGCCAAAAGTACCTGTAAAATGTAGCAAATTAACTCCGCTATCTTTTATCTTAACATATATAATTAAAATTACGAATTTTAAGGGTCGAAAAATATCGCGTTATTTTGGCCCTTTTTTTTAATTTTTTTAGGGCCAAAAATAACCCCTTCTCAAAAGATTAAGAAAAAAATTACGGCAAAGAATATACCAATTTTATTGAATTTGGACCATCAGAACCGAAGTTAGGGCGATTTTAGTGAAAAAATAAAAATAATTTTTTTTGCAAAAAAATTAAGAATGGTCAGGTCAATATTGGATTTCGAACCCGCGAACTTAGGTTTCCTTAACGTGATTGATAACCACTAGACTATGTGAGCAAGTGAATTTGAAATTTTCGAGTGACTATTTTTAAACATAAATAACTTCGGTTCTACAGGGCCGTTTAATCTGAAACTTTTTTCATTGGATAGAGAATAGATCGTAGTGTGTGAAATAGGATAAAACTTGGGAAAAGACTTATGTGCACTTAGTGCAAAATGCACTTAAATAGTGAACATTTTTTCGATATTTCAAACACTATTATTTCCAGTTCTATTCATCGTAGAATGTTATTTTTTGGATTAAAATGTAGTTTGGAATGATTTCTAACTATAATCGTAACATTTGTGTAACTTTTTATGTCTATAAAGTGACTTAAAATGTCCATGAATATGGTCCAAAATCGCAAATCCAGATTTATTAAATTGGATTTTTGACACTTTTAGTGACTGACACTTGATCATACACCATCGTAGATCGGTAGAGGATAAACATAAGTTTCTTAAATAAGAGCCACCATTACGATCTGCTAAAGTGCATTTGTACAAATAAGTGTGCAAAAGTGCAAATTTTTTAATAAGGTCAAATTATATAGTATTGGGTTCTTTTCTTTGCAGATACTTTATTTTCATATTGATATGTTGTTTGAACCTTACTGAGCGCATTAGGGGATATGCGTACAAATAACCGGCCCTTATGAAGCTTCGATTGGGTAAATTAATAAAACATAAGGTTGTATAGTATAATATTCTAAAAACCAGTGTGATATTAAATGCACTTTAAATAATAAATAGAGATCAAACAACAAATGGACCACACAATTAAAAACTCGCACAATTTTGTACTTATTATATCGCTTCAAATTAATTCAACAGTGGATATTTGGGGGAAGGGGGAAGTTACAGTGTGCATTCGGGGGAAGTTTGGTGAACTGCATTTATGCAGTGAATCCAAACTTCCCCCTTTGATATATCATATACTTAAGACATGCTAGGGTGACGGGGAAATATTTGTTACTGTCACACTTTGCTTCCATTTATCCTATCCTTTATTATTACCCCAGTCAGATAAGAGATAATAAATCAGTAAAAACTAAACTAAACTGTCTTTCATGCAAACAAATTTCTAACTAAAGACGGGTGAATGACCATGACCATGGAAATAATTTTAAATATAATTGTATATCAACTATTTGGGGAGGCTTCCAAGTTAAACCCGAAAACAATTATTTTGTTACATAGTAAATAACGTTGTATGTTCTTCTTCCTCTCATAATAAAATATAAATGACATATCTCAGATAGCTATGCCCTGTAACATTTCACAACCAAAATATTTAAGTGTGAAAAGTGTAGGCCTACCACACTCCGCCCAAACAACCGCAAACGCATAGCCAACAAATTTAACAAAAGGTTACATACATGTTGGGTTCATGACGAGATGAGTGAAAATTGATCGCGTAATATAAAGTAAAAAATTAAGAGACGGGCTGGCTCTCCTCCACTTTCTTACCCAATGGATATGTTGTTGTAATAATCTAATATTGGGGCGGCTTTCTCTCGTTCACTGATTGACCCTTATGAATATTGTGTAACTCTTAGTTGTGTTATATAGCTATATAGGAAAGCAGTTTACAGGTGACGGTTTAGTTACAGTAACTTGTTTGATTGTATATTTTGTTCGACATTGATTATTATATGTGGCAGTCTACACTGGTGTCAGAAGTGGGATTCATGATCAATATCAATTTACCAGCCGAAGAACAAATTATCAACATTCACAACCAGAATGGAAGACAATAAGCCAGACAAACTATTAATACAAACGCATTTTGAAGTTCCACCAAAGTTAGCAAATGAGGACCGCGAATCTATCGAAAATTTCTTTCGCGATTTCCGCCTGGCTTGCACCGTAAATGGCTGGGTTGATCAAGAGGGAATTCGTCGTTTACCTGCTTATGTTCCTTACAAGATTCGTGTTCTCTTGGATACCAGTCTTCCCAGTTTCGATGACATCGAAGTAAATCTATATACAAAGCTATGGCCAGGAAATGCAATTAGATTTGTGATGCGACGAGCATTTAAAGCTAAACAACAGCCAGGCGAATCTGTTCTCGCTTATTATGCCTCTATTTCAGACATTTGTAAGAACGCATTTGCTGGTATTGCAGTAACCCATAGGAATAATTTAGCAGTTTCTGTCTTTGTTGCTGGTCTACGTGACGAATTGCGGGAGAAACTTAAATTGAAGGATCCATGAAATTTAGAGAGTGCCTTCTCTCTTGCGCAAAATGAGGAATTGAAGTCATCATATAAGCAATCTCCATCAATATCGTCTTCGTCTGTGGCAGATAATGAATACCTTAACTATGAAGATGAGGTTGATGCTGTTAGGTTTTCTGGCGCAAATGCTCAGATACGTGAGTCAATCCTCTGCTACTGTTGTCAAGGTCGTGGCCATATACAACGAGATTGTCCTTCAAAAACCCAACAACTAAAACAAGGCTATAGACATCAGGCCACTGAGGGAATGCGGCAAAATATGTGACCACCACGGTTTCAACAACCTCGTTATCAATATTTTCGAGCACCCCATATTCAACACTTCCAAAATCCAACAAATTATCGCGCTAGTGTTGCACCAGTTACAGAACAGGCATTTAATAATACGATGGAACAATCAATCAATGGTTTCCAGTACGCTCAAGATTATAACCAGTATCAACCAGCTACGACTGACGCTAACTACATTTCGGATTCTATGCAACAATCTTCTGCGGTTGATTTAAACTTCCAACAACAGTGATGGTGGGCCACACCACTGTTGCTGTGATAGCCCATGAGAGAACTCAAGGTCGATTCTTTGTTAAAGGAACTATCAATGGGCAGATTTGCGAGATACTGATGGACTCTGGTGCATCCTCTACAATTCTGCACTCTTCATTAGTTACTGAAAATCAGTTCATCTTAAAAACTGCGAATGGTGTACCCCTTAATGTTCGAGGTCGTTGTCAAATTCCAATTCAAATAGGCACTTCTAAGGCCGATGTAAACGTTTTCGTGGCCACAGATTCGGCTCATCCATGCATTCTTGGGGTCAATGGACTACGTGCTCTAAATGTAACACTAAAATTTTCGGATAGTATTCCTTCTTCTCTTTCAGTAAATGATAAAGTTGTCACATTAAATTTAATCGAGAAATGTACTATAAATAGAGATGTTCCCAGGGAACATTTAGAAACATTTTACTTTCTAACAAAGGAATATAATGGTTTGTTTGAACCACCACTTGGGCGTACAAACCTTGTGGAACATCACATAAAAACTAAATCTGAGATACCAATATTTCAGAGGCCATACCATGTTCCTTTGGCTAAAAGAGATCTCCTAGAGTCTAATATTAAAGATATGCTGGATAAGGATATTATCACTCCTTCTTCCTCACCATATTCATCACCTTTGGTTATTGTTAAGAAGCCTGATGGAAACGACAGAGTGTGCGTAGATTTCCGTGCACTGAATGCTGTAACAGAGAAAGATGCATTTCCATTACCACGAATTTCTGATTTATTAGATAAACTATACGGAGCGAAATATTTTTCATCAATAGATTTGGCATCTGGATTTTGGCAGATACCTCTTGCCTCAGATGATAGACATAAAACTGCGTTTTCGTGTAGTCTTGGCCATTTTGAATTTGTTGTCATGGCCTTTGGTCTAAATAATGCCCTACCAACATTCCAAAGATTAATGAGTAATTTATTTGGTGACATGTCATGCGTTGTTTTCTACATGGACAACATCTATGTGGTCACAACGGAACTAAAGCAAAATTTAGAGATACTTCGTGAAGTTTTCCGCCGATTAAAAGTTGCAAAATTAAAACTCCAGCCAAAAAAATGTTCATTTTTACAGAGAAGAGTTGAATTTTTGGGATTCATTGTTGATGAGGACGTCGTACATCCAAGTGAGTCAAAGATAATTGCTGTTAAGAACATGATAGCGCCAACAAATGTTTCTGAAGTGAGAAAATTTCTGGGTTTGGTCAATACCTATAGACAATTTATAAGGAACTTTAACCTTATTGCTGAACCATTGTATGAACTTACACGGAAACAAGTCCCATTTGTTTGGAGTGATGAACAGGAATTTTCATTCGAAAGTTTAAAGGAAGCCTTAATTAGTGCCCCAGTTCTTGTACACCCTAAAGTTGGTGAACCATTCTTTGTCCATTGCGATGCATCTAATCTTGGAGTTGGTGCCGTCATAAGTCAAACAGATAATGCTGGTTTGTTTCACCCAATAGCATTTGCAAGTAGGAATCTTACTACAAGTGAAAAGAACTATTCCACAATAGAAAAGGAAGCATTGGCAGTTATATTCGCATTGGAACGATTCCAGTCTTATACTTATGGCGCTGAAGTACATGTCTTGTCTGATCATGCTCCATTACAATGGCTAATTAATAATAAAACTGCAACTGGTAGACTTGCTCGTTGGCAACTACGACTTCTAGAGTTTGAAGGATTAAAATCTATCAAACACGAAAAGGGGTCTTCTAATCAAGTGGCAGATGCGCTTTCTAGGTTGCCTAGTAATTGTTCATATATGGATGTGTTTGTGCTTGATGAGAGTGAAAATGGGGGATTAAAACAACTTTCGAAAGAGGAACTCATTCAGCTTCAAGAAGCTGACAGCGAATTTGACAGAATTAATTATTGATTCACTAAAACGGTTGAAGGGATATACACTTATAAATCCAGGTTATTTGTGCCCAAAGGACTTCGTTCTAAAGTTGTCAAATCTGTTCATGGTTACAATAGTGCTCACCTGGGTTATGAGAAAACGTTATCATTATTACAACGGGAATGCTATTGGCCAAATATGGATAAGGAGTTAAAGACTTACTTAAAAAATTGTGATGTCAGTCTTCGCGCAAGGTTTTACCACCAGCACCGATGCCACTGCAATCCCTACCTGAGGTTACAAGACCTTATGAGCGGGTTGCTATGGATTTCTGTGGCCCCTTCCCAAAGTCTTCTACTGGAAACACTCATTTGCTTGTTGTCGTAGATCATTTCTCTCGGTTTCTAGATGTGTTCGCAGTAGGAAACACAACTTCAACAACTGTCATTGGATGTTTAATGAAATTGATTAGAAAATGTCAAAAGCCCCTAGAAATAAAAACCATATTGACAGATCAAGGACGATGCTTTATTTCAAATGAGTTTAAAAACTTTTGTCGTCAACAGAAAATCAACAATACAGTAACCAGTCCATACCACCCTCAGTGTGATGGTATGGCAGAGAGGTTGGTCAGAACCATAAAGGACCACATTAGAGCGCAATTAGTAGAAACTAAAGATGGTACTCAAACTTCATGGGACTGTCATATTGATTCATTTGTTTCTACTTACAATCACTCTGTACATAAAAGTCTAGGTTTATCTCCAATGGATGTGGTAAATCAAGTTCACTCACCTATACCAGCTCTATCCTGGTTGGGAATTATAAATGATAAACCGATTAATCAAGTTAAACTAGATAATGTTATCCACAAAACGCGAATCTTTCGTCGCAGACAACACGAATATTGTAAAGTCCAGTAGTATACCGCTTACCGGATCCTGGTAACGATGTATCTTACTGTAAGATCTAGTAATGTATACGGGCTCGTACAGTATCTGACAACAAATCCCAGTCCAGGGTATCTAAACAAACAGATACAATACACAAACGACTACTGGCGAGGAGCAGAGCCTAGTGTCTATTCTATGTACGTAAGCAGGTCTAATGCCTACGAACTAGACAAAAGGAAACCTGTCCTCTAACCGGTATGGCAGATGTACAGTTACAGTAACAGACCAAACTCACAGGAAAACAATCCCCACGCAGCGAATCCTAACTATCGCTGACAGTCCTAAGTACCGTAACTTGCCACGGTGTGATTTATATGGTTTATATACGAGCTAGTGGGTTAACAGACCTAGCGTAACAATACTGATCCCCCTGTACGAAATCAGTCTAAAGAGGGTCGTGCCTAATGTAACAATACCACTGCTCTGACAAAACAACAGTTTAATAACGAAATAAAATACTCCTTCTTGCCATAACTAAATATCAGATCCTAATTTTACAAATACCAAAAGTAAGTTACAGATAAATTCTGCCTAAAAGTAATCTAAAGTGCGCTATAACTAGTAGAACTCTAAGGGTAAATATGTTTTAGGGCGTGTGTGTGTGGGTGTGTTACAATAAAACAATTTTGGTGTATATCATTTTACTAGGTTTTAGTGATTTTCTGACCAAAACAATACCATGCGCTAGCTACGAAAATAAGCTAGTCGCGTTTTGTAGAACTTTATACTTACAAATGACATCAAGCTCTCTCCTTCCTATCCACAACTCAACCGGGCAATTACGGTGTTAGTAACTACACCCGTGATCGGCACAAATACCAGATTCTGGTTGTAAGATAAGAAATAGGCGTTAATTGCTACCGTACATTAGCTGATCTGGTATACAAATTTGATTCTAGAACTTTGTTGCCGCGGTGGTTAGCAGCAATACCTATCAGTACGTAGCAAGGCACGGTAGGATATTAATAAACCTCCCTAGGCCAAGCGGTGTGCCGGTAGCAGAAATACTCCTTGCCTGATCAAATAACTAAAGTTCAGACAGAAGGGGGGGGGGGGGGGGTACTAATGTATGTTCTACAAAGCGAACCGGTACCAAACGGTCAGTACTACGAATCACTAAATTATGGAACATATGCTGTCCGTACCTAATGTGTACTCGCGTACTGATGAACGGCAATAGTTCGCACCTGTGAGGTATACAGGTAACCCAGGGATTCGTACTACTGATGGGGGGGGGGGGGGTCTGCCTAGAATATAGTTATTTGATCCTAAATTTGCGGCATCCCAGGACGGCGTCACGCTTACCCTGATCTATAGGTCTTACGTCGGGCACGGGCGTCAAACAAAGTCTTACCTTTCTCATAAAGCGGGCGCTGCATAGCAAGGCGGAGTATTTCGAAGGGCGAAGGGGGTGCGCGGTCTAAGCTAATGTGGGCGCTAGCGTGTTGTGGACATCATTTCCCTGCGTTGCTGACGGCCTAACGGTCTAGGCGGCCATCTTCCCAATGCTTGGTTGTCCCAAAGTTGGACGTTCAGAAAAGTGCATGTTCAGAAGTTTATAGTATATTTACAGTTTACAAAACTTTATCAAACAGAATTGCCAAATAGTTTCAACAAGAAACATAATAAACTAAGTTTTAATGAAGTGATAACTA
Source organism: Nemertoderma westbladi (assembly GCA_032718475.1). Taxonomy (NCBI): domain Eukaryota; kingdom Metazoa; phylum Xenacoelomorpha; order Nemertodermatida; family Nemertodermatidae; genus Nemertoderma; species Nemertoderma westbladi. The sequence continues at coordinate 127,799 of JAUCBJ010003734.1, forward strand.
GTGATAAGTCAAGTTTGAGACAAGTGAAGTAAGTGATACTACTACTACTACTACTAGGTCGAGCGAACTCGGACAGTGGAAATGAGATCCTTCCAGGCTTCCCGATTCTCCATAGTTGTCGCAATTTCGTTTCTCCCAAGTTCAGTATCCCTTTCAAGTTGATCTATATATGTTATGGCAGGTCGTCCACGACTACGCTTTCCATGAGTTGGTTGCCAGAAAAGTAGATCTGGTATGACCTCGTCTTTACTTCGCCAGCAGTGCCCACTGAATCTTAATCTGCGTTCACGGAGGGTGGTTGATACAGGTGGTATTGTACCATAAAGCTCGGCGTTTGTCATGTGTTGTCTCCAGCTGATGTTTAGGGCTGCCCTTAGTAGTCTTGTGTAGCAACCATCAATTCGTTGTTCAAGTGATTTAGTCAGTGTCCAGGTCTCACCCCCGTATAAAAATACACTTTCCACTGTGGCTCGAGAGAACTTGGTCTTCAGGTGCCTGGAGAGATCTGATTTCCAGATGGTATCCATTTTTGATAGAGCTACCCAAGCCTTTGCTTTCCTAACTTCTATGTCCTTTTTGCTACTCTCTATCCACGATCCAAGGTACTGGAAGTCATCTACCTTCCTAAGTTGATTATTATCAATGGTTGTCAAGTTTCCATCAACATTAAATGTCATGAATTCGGTCTTGGTAGCATTTATATGCAATCCAACCTCCTTAGCAGCCCTCTCCACTTTATTTAGTAGAAGCTGTGCATCTGCTAGCGTATTAGAGAGCAGGGCGATGTCATCCGCAAAGTCGGTGTCTGTGACTGTAGTTGCCGGATATCTACTACTTCTGCGTTCTTGAAGTGTGAATCCCAGATCTTCACCCTTTGTGGCCATCCTCATTGCGTAATCCAGCACATTACAAATAGTAATGGTGCTAATGTGTCACCTTGCAGTACGCCAGCCAGGATTGAGAAAAACTCAGTTTCACCATCTGGTGAGAGTACCTGCGCTTCTGTGTCACAATATAACAATCCAATGCCAGCAACAATTACTTCTGGTATTCCATAAGCTCTTAGGATTTCAAGCATTTTACCTCTATGGATGGAGTCGAATGCCTTCTTGAAGTCCACAAAAGTCATGACTGTGGGGAGATTCTTTGACTTAATTCCTTCATGATTGAAGGAATTAAGTCAAAGAATCTCCCCGCAGTCATGACTTTTGTGGACTTCAAGAAGGCATTCGACTCCATCCATAGAGGTAAAATGCCGTCGCTCTCCGTAGTGCAAGTATCTGAGCTATTGTTGATCTACTTGGTCGAAATCCGTTTTGGCTCTTACGCAGTAGTTTCTCTATGCGAGGCCTAATCCTATATAGAATCATTTTATTGTATATTTTGGCAGCTACCACAAGCAGACAGATCCCACGATAGTTAGTTGGTATGCCGAGGTCTCCTTTCTTGGGGAGAGGCTTTAGTTGACCTTTAGTCCAAATTGGTGGTGGCTTTTCCCCTTTTAACATCCGGTTGCAAACATTCAATAATGGTCTATTTAGCACTCCGGTTTTCCATACCTCCGCTGGGATTTCATCTAATCCACTCGCTTTATTATTGGACATGCTTTTAATGCTTCTTTGGAGTTCGGCAGGTGTGAAGTCCCCTGTTTCTATAGGTAGTGTCTTGTCATATATTTTCCTTGTAGGGCTGACCTCGATGTTTGGTGGCTGCCCAAGCAAGTTGCTGAAGTGATTTTTCCACTTCCCAACACGTTCTTCAGGACTATCGGCTTTGAGGCGCCCCTTTGCACAACTTTTCCGACCAGATACCTCATTTACAGTTTGCCAGGTAAGTCTTGATTGTTGCTGTATGTGAGCAGTTGTAATTGCTTCAGTTTTATCCTGTATGTACTTTTCCTGGCTGATGTTGTAGGCCAATTTAAGATCGTCCTTAGCTTTCTCAACCTTGTTAATGTTTTTGGTTGTTGGATGTTCGGTTTTAACTTTGTAGGCTATCTTAAGATCTTCTCTCTTACAAGTAACCTCAGAGTTTTGCCATGGCACATACTGTTTTCGTTTAGGTTTCTGGGGGATATGCCTCTTAGCTGATTCCTTGTGGGCTGTTATTATATTCTGGTATATTGAATCGGTGGATTGGTCTTCATCCATTGACTGAAGTGCTTCAAAGCGGTTTTGAACTTCTACTGTATAAGCATCTTTTACAGCATTGTCAGTTCTGAGTTTCTCCCAGTCATAGTTGATTTGCTTGCTTGTTCTGGGTTTGCTGGCTCTCAAACTGAGTCTGATCTCTGCAGTCACAATTCTGTGGTCCGAACCAATTAGGTTGAACGAGCTGTATGCCTCGCAGTTGATCATGCTATTTCTCCACTTTTTGTTTATAAGGATGTAATCCAGTTGTGCTTTGGTTCCATTAGGGTATTGAAAGGTCCATAGCTTCCCCTTACTCTTTTCGAATGTGTTGTTTGTTGGTATCAATTCACATTCTTCCATTAGGTCTCAGAGTAAGTACCCATTTCTGTTAGAACTGGTGTTATAGGTGTAACCCTTGATGTCTTCTGGGCCAATTTGTGCATTCAGGTCACCAGCAATGACTTTAACATTGTGTTTCGGGATGTCCTTAATAAGTCCAGTCAGTTCTTCATAAAACTTGATTGCTTGTTCTGGCTCTGATGCATTGGTTGGACTGTAGCAACATATAACTATTGTCTTGGGATTCCCATCAAATGTTGCGATCATAACCCTGGAATTTATAGATTCGATGTTGTTTAGGGTCTTAAGTGCAAATGGGCTTAACAGAATTCCTACTCCACCAATTGATGCATTGGCCGAGTTTCTTACTGCTGAGCTTGTTACTAACGTCCATCCATTTCCAATGTCATTGTACTTCATGGCAGTGTCTTCATGACAAATCCGATGTTCTTGGATGCAGATGATGTCGATGTTATATTCCATTGCCAGAGCGACCATGTCACCCTGTTTGCTCTGTGCTTTCAGCGTGCGTGCGTTCATTGTAGCAATCTTTAGTGTCTTTTTACATTTCAACAGGTTGGTTCTTCTTTCTTCTCTGTCTTCTGTTCCAGTAGCCAATTTATCGACCCCAGCCTGGTGTACCACTGAGGGACGCAGTCCTTGTTGACCCGGGCGACGACCGAGCCGGTATTTCTCCTGGAGGGTTCTCATACTCATATCTTTCAGTTGCGGGAGTAAACCGCTTGTGGTCGCAACTCCTACAAGCGTCTTCGCAGTAGGTCGCCGTTGGTTGATTACCTTCCGCCGACCTTGTCAGCATGTCTAGCCGTTGGTTGATTACCTTCCGCCTATCCATGGCCTACAGCCCTGCTGCCGACTGTAGGGGTCCATTTGTTACACTCTGAACCAAGTGTGCCTCCTGGGTTAGGTTACCTAACACAGGTAGAGGAGCATCCAGTATAGACAGGGCGGGGCTTGTATCATCTCTAATGCAGATGCGTATCAAGCCTTTGCCTTCAATGGTGCCCTAGGCGCTATAGCCCTCAATGACTTATTTAGTTGACGGGGCTGAACCAACCCACTCTTGATCAACTAAATAATGAATAGGCTATGCTTATCGGGCCTGCCCTACTGGGCTGACAGCTACAGGTAGTACCACATTACTGCCATAGTGGTAGCAGGATCTGGGGACCTGACCTAACCGAAGGCAAACCAGCCCTTTATATACTAAATCTGGAACATAGAATCCGCTAGAACCTTCCAGAGTATTCCATGGCCTCACATTGGAGCAATAAGATGTTCTATGCCCTATGATTGGCCCAACTCATCGTTCCATGTGTTGTACGCACCTCATTGGTTTATCAAATTGTACCAAATGAAAATAAATTGCCCCAAAATGCAAATTTCCCGACTGGGATTCGAACTCGTAACCTATCTGTAATGCAACCAACGCCTTACCATCTGACCACTACGCCATGAGATTAACTACGGGTTTTATGTGTACTAATATGAATAGGCATATTACATTACTGTAACATAATCAAAATGCATCGGATTTTCGAAAGTTTTTTACGTTATACTACAAATGCTATCCTATAGTGAAATAATTCATCACCGCTCCATGAAAACAGTAAGTAAGACTGTTTTCACCAATCGAAATACAAACTATTTACAAATACTTCTAAATCTACTGGTGGGGCCTAAAATATAAAATAATCACTATCTAATTATTACATACTTAATATTGCAGGTACGGCGTAAATACAATCCATCATACATACAAATACAAATTTACCAATCAACTTTAGTGCATAAAATACAAAAAAAGAGGGCTTTCGGTTATCAAGATAAGCAAATTAAACAAATCAGAACAAACAAATCAGAACAAATCGAACAAATAATTACAAAGCTTTCAATAATCTTTCATATATTACAAATATACATAATAAATTCACCAAATTAAATCACTTCAAATATAAAACAAACATAATGCGCTAATAATTTCCAAATAAGTCTTAACCCACGGGCGCCGATGGGATTTGAGCCACACGGAGTACCATTGGGGTCACATTAGACCCCAGTACTAAAATAGTAGTTTCTAGTGGACCTGAATGGAAATATGTAGTAATAATGGACCGAATCTTTATTGGAGCCACCAAACTAAGTAATTTTAGCCCAGACCTGTAAATTTTCAACTTGTCTGACTTTTATATCAAATAAAATTTAATATATTGAATTTTTTGGAAATTTTCACTTAAAATCCGGAATCCGCTCTTTTAATTTACAAAATAACAACTAATAGACACATAATATCCACTAATAGAAATAATGATACTACTAATATAACCTAACTAACTATAACCTAATATAATCTAACTACTAATAGAAACAACAACACGAAACAATAACAATAAAAAATTGTAAATCCCGCAACAAATTATCCACAACATCCGCAACAAATAATTGCCAAGTGTTCCTTACACATAAACTTATTGCACTTAGCACAAACATTGCTTATCTTTGCGTCTTTAGTACGGGGACAATAATCGCAACGCTTTCTCTTAGTAGACCCTCGATTCAGTACTACTGGATGGGTATTATAGGACGCGTTTCTGTTGGTTTCAGAAATAATAGCTACATAACTGCTAGGAATTCTGCTGTACACAGTTCTAACAGATACCGCTTCTTTCATTAGTTGTTCTGAGAGAGATAAAAGAAAATGTCTTCTTTCTTTGAAAGTAGAACGACGTTGTGTAGATGGGAATTTAATTCGAAAAACAATAAAGGCAGCTATAGCTGCAACGTCTGTTATGGTGTAAAATAATTTTACTGGCCAACGTCTCGTTGCCCTTCTAACGGTTGCCATGGTGACCATTTTATCCATAACATCAACACCGCCCTTGAGATGGTTGTAATCTAATATTATCCGCAGCTGATTCAATGAGGTTTTGCCGAACATGCCTGGGTAGACCTCTGGAAGTTCGGACAATATTAATGTTCCGGACTTTTCCTGGTGTATGAGGAGTTTTTGACCACGTAATTTTCCTGTCTTTGGAAACATAATTTGAGTTCTTCTTCTTTGGATTAGCCTCAGTTGGAGCAGCAACTTTACTACTATCTGTATCACTAGTCAGAGTCATGACTTCTTCGTCGTCTTCGCTGCAAACTTCCTCGTCTTCGCTACAAACTTCCTCGTCTTCGCTGCAAACTTCCTCGTCTTCGCTGCAAACTTCTTCGGTAGAGATATCAGACCCGTTATCACTAGCCTCTACATCATCTTCACATTGATCAGGAATGACTCCCTCCAAAAATCGAGGATCATAGAACAAATCGAACCGTTTCATCCGATCTCTGCGGGGATAAGTTTTCCTTTCTCCACCATTACGTGATGGTGGGGTACCGCTTGTACCAGTGGTACTGGTACAGGAACTCATCATTTCCAGATTTCTGTATTACAGTACTGTATTGTACACAATGTACAACAGTAGGCCTACTGCATAGAGTATTTATACAGTAGGTTTATTTATAGGAATACGTAGTGGAACTAAAACGATGATCTAAAATTTACTATGCACTTGAGAGTTAGAGAGACATATCCTTACATTACAGGTAATTGCCAAGAGAGCGTAGCCTTATGCTCGCTCCCGGTGTTTCAATGTCACATTCCCTGGTCTCTTTTACTTATCATGAATGTAAACTGAAATTAAATTCCACTTAGGTGTTTCTTTTCGAGATTAAATGCATAAAAAACCATTGGGGTCGTATTGACCCCAATGGTCATTGGCGTGGCCAAGGTAATTAAATTCAAATTAAAAGCGTAAATTAAATTTTTGGTGTGCGAAGTTATATGGGTCGTGTAGAGCACACAAAAATTGAGGAATTCATGGAATTTCAGCTCTTGAACATTAATTAGACTGAAATGACAACACTTTCAATGTGTCCTTGGGGTCTTAAAAGACCCCATGGGAGTCCTTGGGTTAAAGTGTCCTCCTGACGAGCTCAATAGTTCGTCCTACTGGTCTAGATATCTTCTCCTTAGCACTAATTGCTAACGGTAGGCTCGCAAGCCTTCCTTCTCTATCTCGCTCCTCCAAAACCAACATCCAAACGTAACGTCCAATACAATACCAAATATAATATTCAAATATAAATACCCAAATATAATATCCAAATATAATATCCAAATATAATATCCAATCGGTAGGCTCGCAAGCCTTCCTTCCTTCATCTCACTCTCCTAATCCTTGGTCGAACGGGCTCGTCCACGTCCTCTAATACGATTGGGTGGTGGTCGGGATCGAACTGGACTCGGACTTCGGTGTCGAGCTGTCGGTGGTTCCTACGTCAAGTTGCCTGCGGTTCTAGAATACCGGGAAATGAAACGACCGCCTTCTTGGTAAAGCAGACTTTGGTGGTTTGGGCAACGCGCTAATATCGGCTCGGGGTTCTCCGGGTTCAAGCGCATAGGAATCGCGTTGTCTTGCTCACGCATACATCCTCCACATTTATAGAACAGTTTATAAATGGAGAACGTGTCCTTGGTTTCCGGATCCGCTCCTCGAGCGCGTCTATAAAGATCATATCTCTGTGTCTCGGGTCCTCGCAAACGTCGCTGGTGTCGCATAACGCATCGTAGGGGTACAACGCTTTGAACTCCGCGCGTAACTCCTCCTCTCTTTTGTTATAAGCGTCCAATCGCTGTCGCGTGATGTTTGTATCCGCCTTGGACTTAGCGAGCTTGGCTGTACTCCTAGCCATACTCTCCACTTCAAACATGTTAAAGTTTTGGCTCCATAACGATTAAACGGTGCCTGGTGCTCCTGTTCCTGCATGAATCCCTGTATATGTAGTGTTTCTACTAGAGGAAGCACAAACAGAGGTTAGATGTGAGGAGACTTAGAGTTTTGTCGGCTTTTGGCTCAACTTTGCTCTAAAACCCCAACCCATTTGCCTAATGACTTCGGGTTCGCGTGATTTTGCACTGGCTCCTGATCCAAAAAATTGTGCCGATAAAAAACGAATTCCGGGTAAACTAGCCGCGAGTCTAAAATACTCACCTTTAATTTCCCAAACTACATTCCCAAAGAAATAATGCAGTCGAGAATTAATTCGGTGTAAATAATAGTAGACACGACTACGTAGAACAAGGCCGGTTTTCTTTTCCAAAAAAAAATTTATCGGTAGGCTCGCAAGCCTTCCATCCGCTCTTGTCCTCCCCAATTTTAATTTTATCTAGCTGTATTCTAGAATTCGCATTCACTGGAGAATCATTTTTCTTAAATTTAAATCCAACTGAATGGATTTGTCTAATAATTTTTGAAAAATTGTCTCACTTGTGGGTTCCAAGTGGAATTCCATTCCTACTGTACACACAATCCCGCTCCTATGTGATACATAAGGGTACTACCCTCCATGTTCACATATAAAGACAATGGAATTCCACCGCTGTCTCTATCTACAGTGAAGAGGATTACAAATGCACATACAGTAATACAAAATACTAAATTACTAAAATACGGTAAGTCTGTGTGGCGGCCAACAAAGGTCCCACATCTCTATTTATTAATATTGGGTGGAGATTTATAGTCTCCTGTCTCGTTTCTAGTCTCCTCAAGGAGCACGAGACGTTGTACAGGTCTGTCTACGGTACGTCCGTTGATAGTCCTTACAGTAACTGTCCTTACTACACCAGATGTAGGGTGCGTGGTCAAAATGACTCCAGTCATCCAAAACCGTCTTTTCAGATTGGCTTCAGCCAATAAAACGTGGTCACCTCGTCTCAAACATCGGGTATTAAGATACCAAGAGGTTCTGGTTGAAATAGAGGTTGAATAATATTTCTGCCATATTTCCCAGAATTTATTTGCAAGCAGTTGAGTGATTTTCCAAGCTTTGTTGCCGTATCCGTCGCTATTAACGGGTACCGAAATGGGCAACAATGTCGTCGGCGCCTGCATAAGCAGGTGCGCTGGTGTCAAGGCAAACTGTGCGTCGTTATTGTCTGGGATCAAAGCGATTGGTCTAGTGTTCAAAATCGCTTCGATTTCTATTAGTAACGTCGTCAGTTGGTCGTCTGTCAAAATGTGTTGCGTCGGTATTACTTTAGCCATAGCTGTTTTTATTGAGCCAATCAGCCTTTCCCAAACACCGCCTCTCCACGGACTGTCCGGAGTATTAAAATTCCAAACAATTCGGTGAGGACGTAGTTCCTCGGAAATCTGGTTTTGGTCCAACTTTCTTAAAGCTCTGGTTATTTTGTTCCGTGCACCCACAAAGTTTGTCCCTTGGTCACAATAAATGGATTTGACCAATCCACGTCTAGCGATAAATCGCTGTAAGGCTAGGATAAAGGCATTGGTGGTCAAATCTGTCACACGCTCAATATGGACAGCTCTGCTGGCCATGCAAGTGAAGATCAATCCCCAACGTTTTACCTGTACCCTTCCGCGTTTCGCGATTATGGGTCCAAAACAGTCTATCCCCGTCTCAGTGAAAGGGGGTCTAAATGCCTGTAATTTTGCTAATGGTAGTTCACTCATTTCTTGGTGTCCTATCCTCGCGTGCACCTTCTTACAAATCATACTAACGAACTTAGTGCCTTGCTAGGTCTAATCAGTACAAACCTCGATCGTAAGTGTGATAGACAGTGATGTCTACCCACGTGTTTGAGTTGTACATGTGCATCCAGTATCATAGCGCGCTGTAACTCATGGTGTTGCGGTATGATAATAGGATACCTAAAGTCAAGTGCAAAGTCGATGTTCTGGAGTCTGGACTTGTGACAAAGTAAGCCCCGGTAAATAATCGGACTCCAACTCAAAATCGGTGAAGACTTGATCTGTTTACCTTGGTTGATCGCTGTGAACTCTCGTGCGAAATATCGCAATTGATAATGTCTAATGATATCAACTTCACAATGACCAACTTCCTTTAAGGTAAGTCTTCTAGGAAAGTCGCGTTTGCCTCTGGCATATTGTCTCAAACGTTTGAGCCATGCTAACTTGCGGCACGCGTCAGTCCATGATCTAGTTAGGTTTACTATCCTGTCAACTTAAGTGTTAGTGACGTCATCAGGTGAGGTATAGTCGTAATGTGGATACTTGTTGGGACTTGGTAGACCCGCGGGCCTTCCGGTAGGTTTGTCTGAGTCCCCAAGTATGTCAATCTCCATGGTCTTACCTTTGCCGTCCGCTTCTAGTGAGTCGACTGGCAGTAACGGTTTCAACTCTACAGTCTTAGTGTGTTCCTGTGAGCCTGTAAGCTTCCTAACCTTAGTCACACGTTTACCTGTAGGTGGTAAGTCAAGTACCTTCTTTGAGCGGAGTGTGATCGCTGTGGCCACACCTTTGTCGTCCAAAGAAGTAAAATTTGGTAAGTTTCTAAATGTCCGCTCCAATGGGTCTTCTACTGGAGTGTCTAGTAGACAGTCTGGTGAAGCATCCGGTGAACAGTCGGGTGAGACGTCTGGTGAGACATAGCGCAGAACTTCCGGCGAAATGTCCTGTTGTCGGTCCCAAAGAAAGTCTGGCGTAACTTCTGTCAGAAAGTCTGGTCTAAAGTCTGGTCCAAAGTCTGGTGGACAGTCTGTCGAGATGTCTGGTGGAAAGTCTGGTGAGATGTCCGGTAGACATTCTGTCGAGAGTTCCATAAAACAATCTGGCGAACAATCCGGAGAACAATCTGGTGTCGCTTCTGGTGAATAATCTGGCGAGTAATCTGGTGAACAATCCGGCGAAACGTCTGGTGAAATCTCCCACGGAACATCCGGCGAAAGATTCGTACAAGCGTCTGGCGAGATGGTCGACTCATGGTCGATAAGCAAGTCCTCTTAGTGAGAGGTCTAGTCTGGTCGTTGGACCTTACACGTACCCTAAAATTGTCGGTGTTAGGGTCCCAACTAAGTCCTAATACTTTGGTCGTCGGTAGAGGTTCTAGGTCTAAGTCCAAGTCACCTCCACTGCGATCCGTCGGGTCAAATGAGTTCACTAGTTCGGGTTCGTTGGAAGCGAACTTCGTCAAGCGGAATCCGCCCTCAGCGAGACAATCCTGGAGTTGATGTGCTACGGTCGTAGCGTGCTCCAAAGTGTCACAACTCTTGAGGCCGTCATCCACGTAGAAATCTCGTTCCACTGTCCGAACTACTTCTGGGTCAATTTGGTCTCATCTGTCTAATGCGGTCTGCTTTAAGGCGTACATGGTGCAGTTGGGGCTGTCCCTGGCTCCGAAAACTCTTACCTGCATTTGGTAAGTTTCTGGCGGAAGTTCTAAATTTCCGTCCGGATACCAAAGAAACCTCAAGCTGTCCCTGTCCCGCAAAGTCTTACGGCAATGCCGAACAAAGTCTTACCTTTCTCATAAAGCGGGCGCTGCATAGCAAGGCGGAGTATTTCGAAGGGCGAAGGGGGTGCGCGGTCTAAGCTAATGTGGGCGCTAGCGTGTTGTGGACATCAATTCCCTGCGTTGCTGACGGCCTAACGGTCTAGGCGGCCATCTTCCCAATGCTTGGTTGTCCCAAAGTTGGACGTTCAGAAAAGTGCATGTTCAGAAGTTTATAGTATATTTACAGTTTACAAAACTTTATCAAACAGAATTGCCAAATAGTTTCAACAAGAAACATAATAAACTAAGTTTTAACGAAGTGATAACTAGTGATAAGTCAAGTTTGAGACAAGTGAAGTAAGTGATAACCGAAGGCAAACCAGCCCTTTATATACTAAATCTGGGACATAGAATCCGCTAGAACCTTCCAGAGTATTCCATGGCCTCACATTGGAGCAATAAGATGTTCTATGCCCTATGATTGGCCCAACTCATCGTTCCATGTGTTGTACGCACCTCATTGGTTTATCAAATTGTACCAAATGAAAATAAATTGCCCCAAAATGCAAATTTCCCGACTGGGATTCGAACTCGTAACCTATCTGTAATGCAACCAACGCCTTAACCATCTGACCACTACGCCACGAGATTAACTACGGGTTTTATGTGTACTAATATGAATAGGCATATTACATTACTGTAACTTAATCAAAATGCGTCGGATTTTCGAAAGTTTTTTACGTTATACTACAAATGCTATCCTATAGTGAAATAATTCATCAAATATCATGACAAGATATACAAAGCTGAAGAACGGAAATTCTGTGTCGGTGATAAGGTATGGCGGACACATTTACCTCCAACATCTCCAGGCTTGGCGTCTAGTCTAATACCACGATGGGATGGACCTTACGTTGTAACAGAACATATAGGTCCAGTTAATGTCTGTATTTCGATACCTGACAGACCCACATGGAATCAAGTGATTCACATCGACCATTTGAGACTATGCACACACATTATCCAGCATTCTCAATTTCCTCGACCAAGAGGTCGTCCACCTAAGATGAGGGGGGGAAGTGTAGTGACTGATTGACCCTTGTTCACTGATTGACCCTTATGAATATTGTGTAACTCTTAGTTGTGTTATATAGCTATATAGGAAAGCAGTTTACAGGTGACGGTTTAGTTACAGTAACTTGTTTGATTGTATATGTTGTTCGACATTGATTATTATATGTGGCAGTCTACATAACTGAATTAATTTGTAACGGACGCAATTTACAATATGGACCCGAATCACCAGATTCTTGGCGAATTACGTACAACAATTGATTTATTGGACTATCCACAGCCTGGATCTCCTAGTTTTGATGTGAAATGGAATGCCCTGTTGAACGAGAATGTGCGAGTCATTCGTTTCTCCGGGAGGGAGGCCCCGGATACCAGTAACCTGCAGGTGCTCTGGTTGACCGATGGTAGTACGAACCTGAAAAGGACTCGGAACGCTGAGGCAACTGGAGGAGGAGAGTTGTCGTTCTGGGATACGTTCCGGCAAAGTGTTTACAAATCCCGGTGCGTAATATACGACAACGATGGCGCGATGTCAGAGTTTCATCGATGATAAGAGTACATATCTCGCGCATTGGGGAAACCTGGCAAAATGTACAGAGATGCTGCGAGAGGACCGAATGACAGCCATCCAAAATCGAGATGACTACAAAGAAAAATACAGGACGAAAGAGTACGGTTGGTCACTAATCGTTGTACTCGGAACCTTAGATGGGTTGGGAATAGTGTGTCAAATCTTTCCAACACCCCAACAGGAAATACGGACAGCCGGGGTGATCTGGTTACTACCATCGGCAATCAAGAAGATCCTGTTCGACTTTGATATAATCAAAATCGGGTCAGATATAAAAGCGGACCTCCGAAACGACTACATCAACGCTCCATTCGGAAGGAGCCAGAAGGAACCTTAGAGAGGACATCAGCGCGATCATCCACTTCATCGACACCCAAACCCTGCTGGCCTGGTTACAGGTCACGGACTTTATGGGAGGGTTTAGAGAGGTGAGATGGACCAAATCCGGTATTGGCTACCTAGCGGTACTAAATGGCGCTTTAGATTTTAAACCACAAAAGTTTCCGGACTACAATAAAATCTATGGCGCGCATCCGGATTCAGTGATACATCATGAATGGGAAAACCGTTGGAGGGATGTAGAGAGGAAGTGGAGGATCCACCAATGCTTGTATAATCCGGAGCGACGGAACTACATCTATGTAACAATAGAGTCGTACACTGTCACTAAGTCTATCTGCAAAACCCTCGATAAGCTATTAGCGCAGTTCCAAACGCTTTCATAGATTACGAATGGAACGAGGTGATCGACCACGCGTTCAAGTCGGTACAAAATATCCCACCGAGGGATACCAAGACGCTTGAAATAATCGAGGCCTGGGATCTGAATAGACTGTTCGATATCCCAACGATCAACAACCTCCTTGGTGCCGAGGAACCTATAGTGTCGTCGGAAGGAGAGGAGCTATGGAAACACGAAAGTGTCCTGTTATACACACCAAAACGCCAACACAAACCGGAAGTTACTTATGGATCAGCTGCTAAGCGGATTGCCGCGACTGAGCCTGTGACGGACTCAGGCGTAACTACTCCGCTCGGCACCGGTAGTCCAGCGAGAGAATTGGTTACCACTCTCGCGCTCAGTGACTTCGATCGTACATGCAGGGCGTTATCTCATTACCCGTTCCCTGGAGGAGAGGACTGGTCTACTGAAACTCCAAGCACCAGTACCCAGCGGACCCGGTCGGAAATCCAAGTGACAAAGGGACCTAGTATACCACCGACTCCCGGGAACCTCCTCGGGATTACTTCGGCGAATGTTCCGGCACCCCTTCGCCGACCGGCCATTGCTACCATTCCTACCGTTCCACAGGACCCGATGAGGCTCATCCGATGGTACGCGGAACAGACAGTGGATTCACTGTCAGAAAAGAGCACCTGAAATGCGTCCAGCATTCTTCGGTTGGGAAATGCAACTCGATGTTTGCAGTAGCTGCGGTTCGGAGCAGTGTCCTCGCGGTAAGAAACAACGAGTAACCAAACCGTGTTTCCAAATCCTCGGGATAATATATTGTCCGTATTGCGCCACCCCGGGCCACGACGTAGCGGTTTGCCCGACACTTTATAATGTCTGTACGACGTGTGGCTTCCGTGGGCATACGGCGAGCCCTCGGTGCAACATTAAATATCCTACCAAGGATGTTACAGCTACTGGGAACATGGTAATGTTCGAGACGTACGCCAACGTCCACGTAAAGACCAGAGTGTGATTGAGTGCACGAAACGTTGCACAGGAGATGTAGTGCGGGTATTTCTCTTTCCCCGAATGTCTCCATACGGGAAAGGCTTTACCTTTCCACTATTTGGATCTACTACTTAACGCCAATCTATTCGGTCCATTCGAGGTGATTAGGCATCTATATTCGTATACGGAAGCGTTTGGAGATGGAGAATGGTTCCAGGCGGTTCGAGCCACCGAGCTAGAAAGGAGAACGGATCTCATCGTGATACCAGGCAGGCAGCGGCGCTTCTCACGTCGACCAATGACGCCCCTCTACCCGCATTGGCATTGGACAAAAGTCAACGGGCGAAGAAAAGGAAAGCATATCAAAGCAGGAGATGAAAGACCAGGACATTTATAGACATTTATTCGAACATTTATTTTTATATATACGTAAACTGACTCTAGGACAAATTAATCATAGACTATGCAATAATAAAAATTGGGTTTTTATATGGGGAAATGACCTTACGCAAACTCGATCTACCGATAGACCTCACGAAGGTCATTTGAGAGGACTGTTCGCGTTATTTTAAGTTAGCATAACGCGAGTTACATATTTTTCGATTTCTTATTTTATGAATGTGCCAATATCAGTGGTGGGTGCGGGAACACAAAATTTGGGCACATTTGATGAACTGGGGGCAATTTACGGGCGAAACTTGGGGGGACTTACGGGACGCGGGATACATCTCAGATATTTAAGGGCAATGGGTGGGGGGTAAAATCAAGCAATACTCTCATCTGTCAGGGTTGCCTGATAGTTACTATAGGCCTAGACAACCTCCTTCTACTTCGGTAGTCGGTAACCCACTAGGTCTGGGGACAAGGACTGCCCTTAGTGGTCCCTGGCCATCGGTGGTGACTGAGCCTGAAAAGGACTCGGGCGTCGCTTGATGTGCTAGGGATTTGCGACGGGACCGACAGATCCTAAGCGGTTCCCGGTGCGTTGGCTACGACTGAGCCTGAAAAGGACTCGGGCGGAGTTTTCGCATTGGGGACTTGCGAAGAATCGACTGACAGGTCCGGAACGATTCCTGGTTGTAAGCAATGACTGAGCCTGAAAGGGACTTGGGCGCCGTTCGATAAACCGGGGATTTGTGAAGGGCCAATGACCGGACGGAAAGGAAGGGTGGGACTGTAGGTCCAATTCATTACCATTACAAGAAGTGGGACTGTAGGTCCAATTCATTACCTTTACAATAAGGGGATCTGTAGGTCCAATTCATTACCATTACAAGAAGGGGAACTGTAGGTCTTATTATTACTGTTACAAGAAGGGGGACTGTAGGTCCAATTCATTACCATTACAAGAAGTGGGACTGTAGGTCCAATTCATTACCATTACAAGAGGACGAAACTTAGGTCTAAATCATTACTGTTACAAAAATGGGAACTGTAGGTCTTATTATTACTGTTACAAGAAGGGGAACTGTAGGTCCAATTCATTACCATTACAAGAAGTGGGACTGTAGGTCCAATTCATTACCTTTACAATAAGGGGATCTGTAGGTCCAATTCATTACCATTACAAGAAGGGGGACTGTAGGTCCAATTCATTACCATTACAAGAGGGCGAACCTTAGGTCTAAATCATTACCATTATAAGAAGGGGAACTGTAGGTCTTATTATTACTGTTACAAGAAGGGGGACAGTAGGTCCAATGCATTACCATTACAAGAGGGCGAACCTTAGGTCTAAATCATTACCATTACAAGAAGGGGAACTGTAGGTCTTATTATTACTGTTACAAGAAGGGGAACTGTAGGTCCAATTCATTACCATTACAAGAAGGGGGACTGTAGGTCCAATTCATCACCATTACAAGAGGGCGAATCTTAGGTCTAAATCATTACCATTACAAGAAGGGGAACTGTAGGTCTTATTATTACTGTTACAAGAAGGGGAACTGTAGGTCCAATTCATTACCATTACAAGAAGTGGGACTGTAGGTCCAATTTATTACCTTTACAATAAGGGGATCTGTAGGTCAAATTCATTACCATTACAAGAAGGGGGACTGTAGGTCCAATTCATTACCATTACAAGAGGGCGAACCTTAGGTCTAAATCATTACCATTACAAGAAGGGGAACTGTAGGTCTTATTATTACTGTTACAAGAATGGGATCTGTAGGTCCAATTCATTACCATTACAAGAAGGGGGACTGTAGGTCCAATTCATTACCATTACAGGAGGTCGAACCTTAGGTCTAAATCATTACCATTACAAGAAGGGGAACTGTAGGTCTTATTATTACTGTTACAAGAAGGGGAACTGTAGGTCCAATTCATTACCATTACAAGAAGGGGAACTGTAGGTCCAATTCATTACCATTACAAGAAGGGGAACTGTAGGTCCAATTCATTACCATTACAAGAGGGCGAACCTTAGGTCTAAATCATTACCATTACAAGAAGGGGAACTGTAGGTCTTATTATTACTGTTACAAGAATGGGATCTGTAGGTCCAATTCATTACCATTACAAGAAGGGGGACTGTAGGTCCAATTCATTACCATTACAGGAGGGCGAACCTTAGGTCTAAATCATTACCAATACAAGAAGGGGAACTGTAGGTCTTATTATTACTGTTACAAGAAGGGGAACTGTAGGTCCAATTCATTACCATTACAAGAAGTGGGACTGTAGGTCCAATTCATTACCATTACAAGAGGACGAAACTTAGGTCTAAATCATTACTGTTACAAAAATGGGAACTGTAGGTCTTATTCATTACTGTTACAAGAAGGGGAACTGTAGGTCCAATTCATTGCCATTACAAGAAAGGGAACTGTAGGTCCAATACATTACCATTACAAGAAGGGGAACTGTATGTCCAATTCATTACCGTTACAAGAAGAGGAACCGTATGTCTCATTCATTACTGTTACAACAAGGGGAACAGAAGGTCTAATTCATAACTGTTACAACAAGGGGAACAGTAGGTCTAATTCATTACTGATACAAGAAGAGGAACCGTATGTCTCATTCATTACTGTTACAACAAGGGGAACAAAAGGTCTAATTCATAACTGTTACAAGAAGGGGAACCGTATATCTCATTCATTACTGTTACAACAAGGGGAACAGTAGGTCTAATTCATTACTGTTACGAGAAGAGGAACCGTATGTCTCGTTCATTACTGTTACAACAAGGGGAACAGAAGGTCTAATTCATAACTGTTACAAGAAGGGGAACCGTATATCTCATTCATTACTGTTACAACAAGGGGAACAGTAGGTCTAATTCATTACCATTACAAGAAGGGGAACTGTAGGTCCAATTCATTGCCATTACAAGAAAGGGAACTGTAGGTCCAATACATTACCATTACAAGAAGGGGAACTGTATGTCCAATTCATTACCGTTACAAGAAGAGGAACCGTATGTCTCATTCATTACTGTTACAACAAGGGGAACAGAAGGTGTAATTCATAACTGTTACAACAAGGGGAACAGTAGGTCTAATTCATTACTGATACAAGAAGAGGAACCGTATGTCTCATTCATTACTGTTACAACAAGGGGAACAGTAGGTCTAATTCATTACTGTTACGAGAAGAGGAACCGTATGTCTCATTCATTACTGTTACAACAAGGGGAACAGAAGGTCTAATTCATAACTGTTACAAGAAGGGGAACCGTATATCTCATTCATTACTGTTACAACAAGGGGAACAGTAGGTCTAATTCATTACTGTTACAAGAAGGGGATCTGTAGGTCCAACTATTTATCGTTACAAGAAGGGGAATTGTATGTTCCATTCATACCGTTACAATCAGGGGTACAGTAACCCCAATTTCCGGGAACGTAGGTCCCATCCTGGCTGACTTCGGTGGCGCACCATTTCGATTCTCTATCGATCAACGGACAATCACCATACTGGGTTCCTTGGTAGATGAACGGAATACGGCAGTTGCGATACGGTCTCGCACCAGAAATTGTTCTGCATGACTTTGCTGAAAAATAATTCCATTAAATTAATTTTATTAAATGAAAGGAGCTGCAATGTTATATAGGTGGGTTCCAATGTAAACATTTTATTGCCATATTATCCCATGTTATTGTTTATTCCATTTGCATATCACTTGAAGGACTGGCTCCGATTGATACTACTACTACTAGGTCGCGCGAACTCGGACACTTTAATATCTTTTAGTTGCGGGAGTAAACCGCTTGTGGTCGCAACTCCTACAAGCGTCTTCGCAGTAGATCGCCGTTGGTTGATTACCTTCCGCCTATCCATGGCCTACAGCCCTGCTGCCGACTGTCGACAAATAATCCAACAATAACAAATATGTTGCTGTCACTGGTGGTCTTTTGGGCAGCTATAACTCTCATTTTAATTCCATGAACCCCTGTTAAAAGATATACAAAAAAAAATTAGCAATTAGAATATATATAGTGTATTAAATTTGGACCACCAAAACCGAAAAAAGCATCAAAATCCGTGAAATGCTTGTTTCAACATAACTTGAAATTTTATGAAATTTCACGATCATCCCTCTCAGCCTTAGAAACTCACGTATCACATACTACTATAATGGGGGCTATTACTACTACTACTATGATCGGCATGCTGCATTGCAGCTGCATTTTTAAGAATGCTGTGCCGGCTTGTCAACAAAATTGCACCGCCACAACTCCCTATCACCCATGACATTTGCTAGATCATCCGCATCTTTAAGGCCAGTGTCCTTTAAGATGCGTCTCAAGAAAGTCATGGGCTGTCCACCATGCTTATTCACTCCATGAGGCTTCCAAAGTACAAGATTATGCACTGGTTGGTCCTCACGGCGAAAGCAATGTCCTGCAAAGCGGAGGCGATTTTGTTCTAGTGTCAAGCTTGGGGGAACCAATGAGACATCTCCAATGTTATATAGTGTCTAGTTGGAGATGTGTGCATTGTACTTGACACAATGAACCCGGCGTAGCATTCTTGTGAATGTGCCATCCAGAGATTTGGTGTCCTCAGCAGTTAGAGCCCAGCATGGACTCCCGTAGAGGAGTACTGGAACTACTGCTGCTCTAAATAATCGGACCTTAAGTTTCCGATTAATTCTCGGTGACTTCCAAATCCTGGAAAGCCTATTCAAGGCTGCCAATGCCTTTCCCTTACGTATTCGAAGGTCCTCACCTGACTTCCGGATCCATGATCCCAGGTAACAGAAGTCGTCCACATGCTCAAGCATACCATCCTTTGAGCTTATGCTCATCCGATCAGAGACTTGCTGAGGACTTTCAAAGTTAACTATCAGAATTTTGGTCTTTCTGGAGTTAATAAAAAGACCAACACTAGAAGCAGCATGTTCTAATGAGCTGAGGAGCCGTTGGGCTCCCTCTAATGATTCTGATAGTACTCCTAAGTCATCAGCAAAGTCTAGATCAGTTAGGTACTTGGCAGGATTTCCTCGACTTCTGGAGCCAGTAGGTGGAGTTATCATCACCCCATCATCATTATAATGATCTAAGGACATGCGTAGAACATAGTCAACCACAATAATGAACAAGAATGGTGCAAGTGTGTCTCCTTGGAGGACGCCCCATAACACTTCAAATGGTTCTGTGTCACCGTCAACAGTAGACACAAATGTTGTCGAACCATCGTATACTGATCTGATTGCTGCAATAATTTCATCAGGAATCCCATATAATGAAAGTATGCTGAACATACGTGAGCGAGAGACTGAATCAAAGGCCTTGAAGAAGTCAACAAAGATAACAGCCAGATGCCTGTCTTTCTTTTTTGATAACTCTTCAATTATCCTTCTAAGTGCCAAAATGGGCTCCATGGTCCCACGACCTTTACGGAACCCATTTTGATTTCCACGGAGCAGTCTCTCAATGGGATCCCTGATGCGATTTAATAGAATCCTATTGTATAGCTTTGCAGCAATCGAGATCAATGAGATTCCCCGAAAAGAACTATAGAGTGTTAGGTTGCCCTTCTTGGGAACTGGCACCAACTTATTTGTTTTCATTTCTTGTGGGACTCTTGTTGTTCGGTACATGTCTACTATGATGGGATAGATGAGCTTTAAACACTCAGGTATTTTAAAGACCTCAGGGGGAACACCATCTACTCCACTGCACTGGCACGATTGGTCTTAATGCTCTTTGCAGCAGCCTTCACTTCTGCAAAGGAGATATCGCCAATGGGAATATCTGGGAGTACAGACTCAGACACTTTAACTTCTATAAAGTTATCAGGCAATACCCTGTCATTATTGAGGAGCTTTTCGAAGTGGGCTTTCCAACCATTGAGGCGATCGGCTGGTGATTCAGCCTTAACCTTGGTGGTTGGTTGGCTTTTCCGCCCAGTAAGCAGATTGATCGATTTCCATGCCTGGGATGATTGCCTGCTGTCGTCAACATCATTGATGGCATCAACCTGTTGGTTTATTAGCTCCTGTAGATTAGCAGAGTACTGCCTGTTCAGGGACCTAGATGCAGCCTTAACTGCATTCTTGGCCGCTGTAGTCTGTTTGAGTCGGGACTCTTTCTGCGCCTTATGAAGGTCATTTCGGCACTTCTGAATTTTGTTGTCAGTCCAGGGGGCCCTTTTCCTGTTTCGAGGGTATACAGGAACTGTTTCTGCAGCTGCTAACTTAACTGCTTCTGTAAAGGCAGTATAGCCCTCACAGTGATCTGCAGCCTCAGAGGCAAGAGCCTCATACCTGTTGCTCAGCTGTAGTGTGAAGCTGGATCTCACACTTGGCTGTTGCAACAGAGAGGACCAGTCATGCCGCGGCAAGGCAGATTTCGTTGTTCTGCTAGCATGCAGACTAAGTCTTACCTTGGCCACAATAAGGCGGTGATCACTGGAGAAGGGTCGAAGTGTAAATGCATTACAGTCTTGTATAGCGCTCCTGTATTTCCTACGAAACAGAATATGGTCTATCTGGGACTTGTGACCACTGGGTCCACTATGAGTCCATAGCTTTCCAGTTCGCTTCTTGAACTGGGTTCCAGCCGAAAACAATCCATTTCCAGAGATAAAATCCTGAAGATGGACAGAATTTCGGTTAACACTATTGCTATAGACCCAGTGCGATGTAGGTGATTGATGCAGACTTGCATTAAAGTCTCCCAGGAATGTTAAGAATGCATGCTGATCCACTCCATCAGTAGCTGCTTGTAGATTGTGGTAGAAATTTTCCACCTCCTCTACAGGGGCAACACTAGTTGGAGAGTAGCACACAATCAGAACCACCTTAGGAAACTTCTTAGCCAGTCTTCCAGAACATGAGAAGTGGCAACGGATGATGCGGTTAGAGATTTGGTCTATTTTGTCCAATGCTGCATGTGCAGTTGGATTCATCAATAGACCAATTCCACCATTGCTACTATCATCTGCTGACGCGAGGGCGAGTCGCCAACCGCCCCCCATGTCCTTAATCAGAACCTCATCAGTCTGTCCAGTCTGCATTCGGTGCTCTTGAACACCCACTGCGCTAAGAGAAAGCTTATCTGCCAAGGCAGTCAGCTCACCTTGTCGCATTGGGGACCTGAGTGTTAGGGTGTTTACTGAGACTAGTCTTGTGACTTGCCTCAGATTCACCAATGGCTTTGTTGGTCGGGGTGGAACATGAGAGTAGCCTCCAACTCCAGAATCCCTCTCCCCATCACAATCTGGCCTTCCTGGTGACCCAGGGTTTGGGCCAGAAAGGTCATCAGGAAAGGGACTCAAAGAATTGTTGGCTGCTCTCTCTCCAGTAGGGGGTGAGACAGGCAGCCGGTCAGGAGTTAACTGACGCCTGTGAGGCCGATTGTGTCCGGTAATTCCACTGGCCTCTAGTGGCCGGACCTCCGCATTGCTAATGTAATCCATAGTGGGGGTTGGGGGGTGCTTTTTTGCCGAGTCAGCTCTCGGGGCAAATACCACACCCTGGTTTGCCATTCCACAGGGTGGGTGTCGCAATGGAGTCAGATATGAGGCCCATCACCCATATATACTCTGGTGCACATGACCCACCATTGGCTGTTGCAGCTCATCTGCTGGGTCATGCCCTGTACCCTTGCTGTTAGGTGCAGGTCGCAGTGAAGTGCTCTCAGAGTGGACATGAGAACACTCTGCTCCGGACCAGCCATTGGTAAATCACCATCTGCCTAGTCAGGCCATATACCCCTGCAGCCAAGTATATGGGTCCTTAATCCAGGACCAGGGGCGTCCTTATCCCAGAACGAAGGGGGTCCTAGTTACAGGACCAGATTTGCCCTAGTAAGAGGGTCTATGCAGCTACAGGTGGCACCTCCTTTATGCTGCATGGAGGTGGCAAGTTTTCTTGATCAATGACCTAGAATACCTGACCTGACGGGGGGCTGCAAGGTATTGGTATTCCTTCTAATGCATATAGACAAAGGCGTCCTTTACAACAGCCTAGAAATCACTGAAATTAGTGATTTTCGACTACTTTCCCATTTAAATATGGATACAGATGGGATACATCTCTATCGTTGTTATTGATATTCGTGTCAAGCCATCACTCCAGTACCACTGCAGAACAGTTTTTGGTAAAGCAACTGATAGCCCCAGCAAACTTGCCCATAGTGTGCAGGTTATTATTATGGTGTGATGTATGTTTGGAGGTCCGTCATTTGTTATTAAACTCATTCCATATCAGTCAGTCCCAAACCAAGTGTCTGAACAACTTATTGCGGCTAACGCGTTTTTTTGTTGTTGTTCCTTGTGATGGCCTGAGTGTCAACGTTTCATTTTTTATTTGTTTGATCACTTCGACTCTAAATGTCCCTGGTGTGTCCATAAACTTTGTTTGCATTGGTGGAAGATTGTTTCATCCCATTCTGCCGCAGCCGGATACTAATAAAAACGATCTGGACAGATATCCTATCATCGAGCCAATCTTTGTAATATCTTGTGCACATTAGTGAACTTGCGTTATATATATATGGCCCAGACTGGTCCTCGTAATCAGTGCAGTGCCGCATGAAGTCACTTTTACGGAAGAAACACCGAATTCTTTGTATCACACTATATATCGCTGCTGTTCAATAGATTTAACACACTACTTGATTTCTCGAAATATTATTTTCGTCACGTTTATGTACTTCTAGGGAAGTATTTATCAGATATTCTGGAAGGATATTGCGGCCACATTAGGCACTGTTGTGTTGGAAAATCCTACATATCTGCGCGACAAGTCTTTGAAGTTCATTTGAGTGATACCACATGGTTAATATGGCATACTTTTATTATTATTTGGCATTATCTTTTATTTGTATAGTTAAATATAACTAATATTTATATTATAAATACATTATATTAAATTTTATATATTAGGGCCTATGCTAATATAATTTAATTTAAATAAAAAAAACAGTTTTTTAATTGTAACACATTTTCTTAAATAGACCTATGGAACAAATGTTATAATTTAAATATTATTTCTAATGCCAATTTAATCCAAAAGTATGCCATACCATATTTCATTGGCTTCACTTCATCAACTGGGCCGAGAAGTTAGCAGTACATTGCATTCATGCTCTATTTGGTTCGTACTGCTAACTGAGGCTGACGTATTGCGTATAGATAGATGTTTTACCCATGGTGGCTCAAGATCTTCCCACTGATACGCTACAGGCTTGGTCTATATTGCTGGTTAAACAGCCCCAAAACATACCACTGCTTCCAGAGACAAAAGGGGATCTATTTCCAAGGATTCACCAATGGCTCAATATACTGCTCAATTAGATTGCGGGGTTTGTCATTTCCGTCTGATAAACTTGTAACTTGTATAGCTTATGATTACTGCTATTTTATGTTCATGTTCAATATTAGGAAAGAGTCGAGATAAGATTTTTAATATTTGTTTAACACGCATAGCTAAGAATATTAAACATCTCCTGCAAATGATACCATAATGTACAGATTACATAGCACAATATGTAGTGAAACCCTAATATTGTGTGCCACTCACTTCACTCGGAGAACCAACACACAATAGTCGAAACTCAAATATAGTTGTACTGATATAGCAATATATTAAAAGAATACTCCAGTTGTTTTGGAAGCACAAATTACGTCTGAATGTTTTCAGGCTATGGTATCTTCAGTGATTTCTGGCTACCGCGTTGTAAAGGCCACCTTGATATAGACCTATATACATATTATTGAGAGAAAACATGAAAAAATGAAAAACAATAGTTATTAACCTGGTGGTGGTTGCCTGGCTTCTTCGCAAACAATATAGATTGAGCTGATGTCCAATCCCAATTCGGTACCATAGAATCCAGGTTTGAATAAAACAGGTGATTGTCCACCATAATCGATGAGACTGAATTAAATTAAGGTGGCGAAGCTATTTTAACGTTTTATTATTTAACCCTATATATATTATAATTTATAATGTATTGTAGTTTTACTACACCTAATACACTAGGGGCGCTAAGGTCAAGGTTTGTGTCCTTGACCAAAACCTTGGGGTTTGAAAACCTTGACGTCAACAAACATCCATTCAAAATTTCCATCCCAGTCACCACTTGCCGCGACATCCAGCCATGCGTCGACCTGTCTGGTTGTTTTATTTTTTATTTATTTAACCTAAATTGTTCGTCTTGGTTTGGCTGCTGATGTGGCTTGATCTCCACACTACTGTGGGCAACCTCAGAAAGAAGCTCAGTCAGATAGTACGAATTTTGCCTGATACTCGGGAAACCACCATTGGGGCAGTAGATACTATCTGGAACTGAAAATGGAGAACCACTTACACAAGTATTCGGCATCCGTTGGGGAGACCGACCACCCATATCTTAGACAAAGACTGTCCTGAAATGCAGTTTTAGGTAGGGACATTCCATATCTACTAATAGGTAGGGCAGTAAGCCATGCAGATGCTCTTTTCTCCCGAGATAGTTGTCGATGTTATCTTGTATCGTCATCAAGCCTGAAATCCATCCAACACATTTCTGCTATAGTCTCACCTTACCTTCAGTTTGAAACTCTATAAGGCATTCACGCTGACCCTCACGTGGAGATGATTCCGCCAACACAAAATGTAGTGGTTCACATAGTTTCTTTGAGATTTTGTAACAGTTATGGTAATCATCCTGATTGATCAGGACTAGACCACCTTCACGAACTGGGAGTGACAACAGATCACGCTAAACTTCACCTGGAGGACATCTGCCAGTGATTGAGGGTATCAGTCTGTTTGAAGTGAGGTCAGTAAGTGGCTGTAATGAACCCACGAAACCTTGTCTTAGCTAAGAAGTTTGCCTTTGGCTGTAAACCCAAAACTATGCAACTGTATGCCGGTTGCGGGGCTATTTATGGTACTTATTCAGCAGTACCTGATAATGCAGTATGACATGAAATTTAGTAATGGTGCATAGCATACTCTATCAAAGGTCTTGCAAGCGTGCAGCCTTCGTAATTTATTGAGGCTGAATCAGACAACATCGGAAAAACGATTCCCAACCACAACACGTTGGCGATTCACTATTCTATTACAATACAATACACTATTCTATTACTTTACATTATTCTACAGTATTACCTTATTACTTTATATTTTATCACTTTATAATACACTATTCTATTACTTTATAGCACATATTTTTAATCTATTAGTGGTAGGGTAGCCTTTCGTGTTTCACACATTCACGGATCACTTAACTTTTCCCTGCGAAGTTTCAACTAGACGTCTTTAAAGAATGCTTCTTAGAAGGGAATGCTTTTTAGCATTAACTCTCCATACCCTTAACAATTAGTTTGGAAAGGCTTCACATAGTACGTGGCGCGCCCAACAATTGTCATTAAAAACGTTCAAATATTAAATGTACATCACACTCACACAATAATTACACCAAATTAATAAATAGTAAGTGAATCCTGGAATAGGGGAGAATAATTGAAATTTAATTTAGTATGAAGACCAATCCACCGATTCAATATACCAGAATATAATAACAGCCCACAAGGAATCAGCTAAGAGGCATATCCCCCAGAAACCTAAACGAAAACAGTATGTGCCATGGCAAAACTCTGAGGTTACTTGTAAGAGAGAAGATCTTAAGATAGCCTACAAAGTTAAAACCGAACAACCAACAACCGAAAACATTAACAAGGTTGAGAAAGCTAAGGACGATCTTAAATTGGCCTACAACATCAGCCAGGAAAAGTACATACAGGATAAAACTGAAGCAATTACAACCGCTCACATACAGCAACAATCAAGACTTACCTGGCAAACTGTAAATGAGGTATCTGGTCGGAAAAGTTGTGCAAAGGGGCGCCTCAAAGCCGATTGTCCTGAAGAACGTGTTGGGAAGTGGAAAAATCACTTCAGCAACTTGCTTGGGCAGCCACCAAACATCGAGGTCAGCCCTACAAGGAAAATATATGACAAGACACTACCTATAGAAACAGTGGACTTCACACCTGCCGAACTCCAAAGAAGCATTAAAAGCATGTCCAATAATAAAGCGAGTTGATTAGATGAAATCCCAGCGGAGGTATGGAAAACCGGAGTGCTAAATAGACCATTATTGAATGTTTGCAACCGGATGTTAAAAGGGGAAAAGCCACCACCAATTTGGACTAAAGGTCAACTAAAGCCTCTCCCCAAGAAAGGAGACCTCGGCATACCAACAAACTATCGTGGGATCTGTCTGCTTGTGGTAGCTGCCAAAATATACAATAAAATGATTCTATATAGGATTAGGCCTCACATAGAGAAACTACTGCGTAAGAGCCAAAACGGATTTCGACCAAGTAGATCAACAATAGCTCAGATACTTGCACTATGGAGACTGATTGAAGGAATCAAGTCAAAGAATCTCCCCGCAGTCATGACTTTTGTGGACTTCAAGAAGGCATTCGACTCCATCCATAGAGGTAAAATGCTTGAAATCCTAAGAGCTTATGGAATACCAGAAGTAATTGTTGCTGGCATTGGATTGCTATATTGTGACACAGAAGCGCAGGTACTCTCACCAGATGGTGAAACTGAGTTTTTCTCAATCCTGGCTGGCGTACTGCAAGGTGACACATTAGCACCATTACTATTTGTAATTGTGCTGGATTACGCAATGAGGACGGCCACAAAGGGTGAAGATCTGGGATTCACACTTCAAGAACGCAGAAGTAGTAGATATCCGGCAACTACAGTCACAGACACCGACTTTGCGGATGACATCGCCCTGCTCTCTAATACGCTAGCAGATGCACAGCTTCTACTAAATAATGTGGAGAGGGCTGCTAAGGAGGTTGGATTGCATATAAATGCTACCAAGACCGAATTCATGACCTTTAATGTTGATGGAAACTTGACAACCATTGATAATAATCAACTAAGGCAGGTCGATGACTTCCAGTACCTTGGATAGAGAGTAGCAAAAAGGACATAGAAGTTAGGAAAGCAAAGGCTTGGGTAGCTCTATCAAAAATGGATACCATCTGGAAATCAGATCTCTCCAGGCACCTGAAGACCAAGTTCTTTCGAGCCACAGTGGAAAGTGTATTTTTATACGGGGGTGAGACCTGGACACTGACTAAATCACTTGAACAACGAATTGATGGTTGCTACACAAGACTACTAAGGGCAGCCCTAAACATCAGCTGGAGACAACACATGACAAACACCGAGCTTTATGGTACAATACCACCTGTATCAACCACCCTCCGTGAACGCAGATTAAGATTCAGTGGGCACTGCTGGCGAAGTAAAGACGAGGTCATACCAGATCTACTTCTCTGGCAACCAACTCATGGAAAGCGTAGTCGTGGACGACCTGCCATAACATATATAGATCAACTTGAAAGGGATACTGAACTTGGGAGAAACGAAATTGCGACAACTATGGAGAATCGGGAAGCCTGGAAGGATCTCATTTCCACTGTCTGAGTTCGCTCGACCTAGTAGTGTAGTAGTAATTTAGTATCATTAAGTACTGTTAGTAGTAGTAAAGTAGTAGTAGTTAACAGGTAATTAATATAAATTAAAGTACTACTACAGTGGAAATGAGATTCTTCCAGGCTTCCCGATTCTCCATAGTTTTTTTTTTTTTTTTTTTCCCGGTTCCAACAGTTTATTATATTACTTATATTACACAATTAAAGGTATTCATCATGACCGTACAAATGCACAATTAAAATTCACAAAATACAAGAGCACAAATACAATTGCAATAATAAAAAGAAGTTATTCAAATATTATCATGCATAAACGGAACAAACAATAAACGAATATTTTTGTGTCCAAGGGGTAGCAGACCTGCAATTTGAAATTTGACTCCACTAATTATCTATTAACACGACCTTAATAACACGAATAAATAGGAAGAGAAAAAACTTTAGGGAGATACATGTAAATAATATATAATAAATAAAATTAATCCCAAAACATTTACTTAAAGTCCCAGTTATGATGTATTTTGAGAATATTTTCAAATCCACCCCATTTTTTTTTGTATGGGCCCCATGTGCTTGTCGAAACCGCATTGAAAAGCTCAAATTGATGTAGCATTAAAAACTTATTTTTTAAATAGGTTAAATGCAGAGATGGATTTTGCGTGAAACGTTGAGAAAAGATGATATATTTTGCAAGAAAAATTATTGTATTCACTACTTTATGTTTAGAATCCTTATACTGACTGAAAAAGAACATATGCTTACGAAACACTATCGATTGTCGGGAAGCAGATAACCACCATAATCGAATTTCTTCAATAAAGGTTTTGACTTTTGTGCAGTTCCAAAGAAATGATCAATATCCTCCACATGTTCTTTCTATGTTCTTGCAATATGTGCAAATATTATTATTAATTTGTCCTATTCTTGTTAGAAACTGATTTGTTGGGATTCTACGCATAACAAATTTATATTGAAACGACCTGAGTTTTGCATCAATAGTAGTCTTGAAAGGTAAAATAAATATCTGCTTCCAGTCCTCATTTGTCAGTGTGCTCTCCAAATTTAATTCCCATTGTCGAATAGATGTGGGTTTTACTTTTATTTTTTCTACTTAAGTATTGTAAGTTAAATTAGTGACCCTATTTTTGCAATTAATTAATCGAAAAGAATTTCTAAAATGTGGTCCTTGTAAACCTTGTTTCAGCAAAACTTGGATATCGTGGGGAATGGCATCTATTAGACTCATATATTTAAAATGATCTGTTTCGGCTAAATTATATTTGTTTTTAATTTCGCAAAAGTTTAGGAATCTTTTTTCTTTTTGTTCTACTATGTTATTCAGAGTATAAATACCTAAATCTCTCCAAGTACGCCAAAAAATAGGTCTTCCACCGATCCGAATGAGAGAATTAAACCATATTATTTGATTCATTGCATCTTCTGACGTACTCGGTGTACTAAAATTAATATTACACCAAGTTTGCATTACCTTGTTCCAAAAAGTTGATTTTAAATTTAACATACATTCGATATCTTTTGCATTCAAATTATACTGTAAAAAATCATTCATTGAGATATTATGTGATATTGAAGCTAGAGGTAATCCTATATTGTCCGTTTTGGAGATAATTTTTACGATCCATCGTACTTTTTGGCCTGTATATAAGACTCTATATCCACACTTTTTAATCCACCCTCAGAATACGATGCTATTAATACTTTATTTGCTACTTTTGCCGGTTTTCCATCCCATAAAAAATTATTGATTAACTTATTTATTTGCAGTATGAGGTCAGGTGGTGGTCTTTCTAAACAAGATAATTTAAAAGTTAGCTGCGGAATGGCCAGCGATTTAATTATACATATTTTTCCTAACCACGTTAGTGTGATTTTGGCCCAAAAATTTAGAATCTTGCTTATGTTTTCAATAGCCTCCGGGTAATTCAACATGGGTATTTTTGTTATGTCGTTGCTCAGTATCACTCCTAGTACACGGAAAGGGGCACCTGGTTCCAACCATTTTAGATTATATTCGGGACAAAGAGTTGTAGTTGATAATTTTTTATTACCTATCCACAGCACCTCTGTTTTTGTTCTATTTAATTTTAATCCAGAAATTTTGCCGAAAGTGTTGAAAATACAAAACGCTTTCTGCAGGGATTTTTCACTATCACATAACTGTAAACTAAGATCGTCAGCAAACAACGAAATTAAATTTCTGACGCCGTTGATATATATTCCTTCAATATCGTCTTCATTTCTAATAGCTATGGCTAGTATTTCTATAACTAAGAGAAATAGATACGAACTGAGAGGGTCTCCTTGTCTAAAGCCCCGTTCGGCCGAGAACGGTTGTAGGAGATAACCATTGTTCAGAAACACAAGTTTGAAATTACTATTATATAGTATATAAAACGAACGGATGAAGTGGTAGGCATTCACCAGCGGCAGCATAGTGTAAAGATGATAGAAAAAATAAAGTATTGAGGGTCTTTAACTGGTTATATTATATTAGATAAAGACACCCTATATTCTATATCTTACACAACTACAGTGCCCTCTATAGCGAATTTCAGGGGTTTTTATGTGCTTTTCCCCTACCTTCCTTTTTGTTTTTGTCTTGGTTTTTCTGTTTCTTGTGATTTCTTACTCTGTAAAAATTACAGCTATAATTATGTTGCATTCTACCTAACCATGCGCTTTAAGTAGATACCTCATAATCCTATGTAACCTACCTAATCCAATTATACCATTCAGTATGTAGACACATGACCACTCCTGGGATTTCCCTATCAACTTCTCCCAACCTGCAACCCTATATTTGTACTTTAGATTGACAGCTTACAACTAACTCGGTGTACTTTCCCTATCACAATTACCTTACGTTATACAGTACATACATACACGTTAACCTTTCTGGGATTCACCTATCAGGTATTCCCCTTTAAAACTTATATATATATATATAGACCCCCACCTTTTCCTGTTAGTTGCCAGTACATAGTCTGATGCGGACCGGTAGGTCGAAAACGTTTACTATTGTATCTTTATCTAATATAATAAAACCAGCTAAAGACCCTCAATACTTTATTTTTTCTATCATCTTTATAATAGTATATCAAACCAAGCTAAATAAGTTTGCGGAAAATTAAAACGGTTTAAAACGTATTTAATAAAAGGCCATTCCACCGAATCATAGGCTTTTTGGAAATCCGCCATCACTAGAATTCCTCCTTGATCAACTTCATCCAGGTGTTCCATAGCGGAAATAATTTTTCGAATATTGTCACCTAGGTAACGACCTGTGAGGAAGCCCGACTGGTCATCGTTTATTAACGGAGATAATACATACTTCAATCTAAGAGCCAAAAGTTTTGTTAATAATTTATAATTAACATTTAGCAGTGTTATGGGCCGTCTATTGTCTAGAAATCTTGGGTCTTTATCCTTCTTTTGCGTTAAAGAAATTACCCCCTGCCGTTGTGATATGGGGAGGTCCCCTATAACGAAAGTTTCTTTATAACTGTTTAAAATATAAAATTTCAGGTCAGTCCAAAAGAATTTAAAAAACTCGGCTGTGAAACCATCACCACCAGGAGTTTTCCCATTTGGCATAGTTTTTAAAGCAGAAAGCAATTCGCCTTCAGTAATATTTTTGGAAAGATACTCCTTAGCAGTGTCTCCGAGAATAGGCATGTAATTTTATATTTTGTTAAAAAACACATCGCACTCTTGTTTAAAATTATCATGCTGGCAAGTGGAAGAAAATAAAGTTTTATAAAAATTAGCTGATTCTTTCAAAATGGCCTTATCATCAGTTACAGTGCGGTGCTCGCCTGTTTTTTCTTTTATTTTCAAAACATTAATATTATTTTTCATAGCCCGTTTTTTTTTCCAAGTTTAAAAAATATTTAGTTGGCCTTTCATTACCTATGAAATGTTGAGCTTTTGCTCGAAAAATTGCTGATTTTGCTTTTTCACATTCAATATTATACAGCTCATCATTACACCTCTGCATCTCAAGTTGTTCGTGTTCAGACAAAGATGCTTCCCTCACATGTAAGTCCTTGATTTGATTTGTCAGAATGTTAATTTTTTTATTTCTTCCCTTTGCTTTCTAATACTGAATGCGATAGTTTCTGTTCTAATATTTAATTTTATTATCTCCCATAGTTGTTGTTGGGATAGATGTGATTCGTATTGTTGGATTGTTTGGTTGATAATGCTTTTCATAAAATTACATATCCTGTGTCTCCTAATAATCTATTATTAAATTTCCATATGCCTCTTCCACGGGTTTTTTCCGCCCAAGTAATTGTAAAGGACGCTGCCGAATGGTCAGATCTATATCCAGGTGTTATATGGCAGGATTCAGCTACACCTGCTAAGGTCGATGAAATAAGGAAAAAATCTTTTCTGGTTAAAACCCACCCGCGATTGATTTTTTGCCTATGGGTAAAAAGTTGACCGTCATTATTTTGCAGCCTATAAATATCAACCAAATCTTGGTCCTCTAATACATCCAACACCGCTTGGCGTACCTTTCTATTTGTGAAAGGTGAACCTCCCTTTTTATCCTTGTTTATGTCCAAGACACAATTGAAATCCCTTCCCCAGATTATATTCTCTCCATGGAAATTACTTTCAATGTCTAACTGAATTTTAGAAATTAGTGACGGATTATCCGTATTATAATTATATATATTTGCTAGGGTATATATTTTTATTCCTATCTCTATATCAACAATGATATATCTTCCTTCTACATCAATTTCGCTTTTAACAATTCTGAACGGAAAATTATCGTTAAACAGTAGCCCCACGCCAGCACTGTTAGAGCTAGACAACCCGATTCCTTAAGCCATTTGTCTGGATCTGTACAGTGCGTTTCTTGTAAAAAATATATATTACCCTTTGTTTTTTTTAACTTATCCATAATTACACGGCGTTTTACATCATCTTGCAGCCCCCTGCAGTTTAGTGTCGTAAATGTTATAATAGTCATTTCTTGTTAAATTTAGCACTGCCTCTAAAATGGCTAGTCTGCTTCCTTAAAATGACACTGAAAGTATTTGCAGTTTTAACGATAATATACAATTTACTGTACACATTTACGTGGGCCTTTTGCATGTCTATTTGCT
The DNA here is from genome assembly GCA_032718475.1 of Nemertoderma westbladi. Lineage (NCBI taxonomy): Eukaryota > Metazoa > Xenacoelomorpha > Nemertodermatida > Nemertodermatidae > Nemertoderma > Nemertoderma westbladi. Next base: position 160,973 of record JAUCBJ010003734.1, read on the forward strand.
ATAGGCCAACTGCTTTTAAAATGGTGAAAAGCATTTTGCTAGATAGAACCGGTTTCCTATAAATATTTTCTGCAACATCACAACCTTCACCAAAAACTATACTACATACCGTTACTTCGAGTTTAAAGATAAACAACATTGCCATAAACAAAGCATAACAAGCCATCCCCATAACGTCATCGGCCATGGGAAAAAAAATACAGGCCTTGGCCATCCCACTATTTCTCATTTTAATAACCAAAACAGACCTAACTCGGACGTCCTTTATGGACGACCCCTAATTAATTGGATTATATATGGACTCTCTCGGTCGGGCCTACACAATATAATTTAAAATTTGTATGTTTGGTTAACGAAACTATAGAAACACACAGAAAATCGAAAAACAATTGAATATGTTTAGTACCGGTACTTCAACTTTGGCCTTGGAGTTTAGAAACAAAAAAAAACAGATAAAAAAAAAAGAGTCAACAAAACAAATTTTTAACATACATATACATAGGCTCCGTTGCGATCAAAAGCACGTACCATAATTATTTTAGAATATTTTCCTCGAAAGTTGTTTACTTGTTTTTTCTGCTCCTCCTACTTCCATTTCCGTGACTCATTGTAGTACGACCACGATTGCTCTGTGACGGAGAAAGGCGAGGATTGGCTTCCAACTCGTCAACTTCCGTCGACGTATGTAGGCCTTCCTGCATTGGGGATCGACCATCGCCGCCATTGCGCTTACCTCGTTGTCCCGGTTTCAACGTAGAGGCTACCGGAACCGCGTTCATCTTTGGTTTGATCTTGGAATAAATATTTTCTCCGTTTCGCATTGATATGAACACGAAAGGGTAGTATCTCTCCGAAATGATTATTCGCGCTCTCGCTCTATCAGTGGCACTCATTTCCTTCTCTATAGCCACTAGGTTGCGCCTTACCTGGGTGAGATACGGAGGGAGATCTAGCGACAGATTAATCTCGGTTTTTTCAGCTTTCCTTGCTGCAGCCGCTTTTTGGAACCAACTATGGCATTCGGTAAGATTCACAAACCGTATTATTATCGGTGCATCTTTCTGTGCAGACAACCGATGACAGGCTGCAAGCATTGGAGGCTGAACACCCAAGACTGTAGCGAAGTTGTCTATTCGCGCCTTTGTTTCAATTTCATTTTTGCGTTCGACCCCTTTGATCCCGTATACTATAGTGTTCCACTTCCTATCCCACACATCGCGACTGAGATTTTTCTCAACTAGGGATTTTCATCTATCGCTTTTCTCTCAGATATGAGCAACTTTTCGGCGAGATCGTCCACGATTTTGTTGTTATAATTTATAGATTTAATTATTTCTCGATATTGCAGGGCCGTGTTTTTGCTCAAAGAGCAGATCATCTTCGCTAAAGACGTGAGGCTGATTTCCTGCCCCTGTTCTCCGGTTGGCATCTCCACGCCGAGTTCTACTGGTTCCATATCGACGAAGCCCACTGGTCCTTCGTCCATCAATGACTCGCGGCCCTCATTACTGCTATGTAGACTCTCGTTCTCCAATTCCATTGGGTTACCCGTGGACTCTTCGTCCAGTGTCGGAGGTGGCAGCGGTTAGAACCAATTTGTGATGCTTGAATTTCGTTTCGATTGGTTTCTGTCCTTTTCTGTACTGTCTGAAACTGGTAAAACGGATGCGACTTTACGAGATCCCTTCTTAAATTTCTTTTTTAAAGGGGATTTCTTCTTTAGTAATTTATCTGGTGGAGATGTGAGGGAGGAAACAGATTTTCTTTTCATAACACAGTAACAATTGAAAAGCTATTATTCTATGATAAATATGCCCGCAGTTTGCAGTTTGCTTGTTTGGTGGGTTTAGGCCTACCTATAGACCTATCCTGCTCAGCGCTACCCTACCGCGCTACCGGTAGCTATATTATCTTATCTATCTATCTTGTCTCTCTCCATAGTTGTCGCAATTTCGTTTCTCCCAAGTTCAGTATCCCTTTCAAGTTGATCTATATATGTTATGGCCGGTCCTCCATGACTACGCTTTCCATGAGTTGGTTGCCAGAAAAGTAGATCTGGTATGACCTCGTCTTTACTTCGCCACCAGTGCCTACTGAATCTTAATCTGCGTTCACGGAGGGTGGTTGATACAGGTGGTATTGTACCATAAAGCTCGGCATTTGTCATGTGTTGTCTCCAGCTGATCTTTAGGGCTGCCCTTAGTAGTCTTGTGTAGCAACCATCAATTCGTTGTTCAAGTGATTTAGTCAGTGCCCAGGTCTCACCCCCGTATAAAAATACACTTTCCACTGTGGCTCGAAATAACTTAGTCTTCAGGTGCCTGGAGAGATCTGATTTCCAGATGGTATCCATTTTTGATAGAGCTACCCAAGCCTTTGCTTTCCTAACTTCTATGTCCCTTTTGCTACTCTCTATCCATAATCCAAGGTACTGGAAGTCGTCAACCTTCCTTAGTTGATTATTGTCAATGGTTGTCAAGTTTCCATCAACATTAAAGGTCATGAATTCGGTCTTGGTAGCATTTATATGCAATCCAACCTCCTTAGCAGCCCTATCCACTTTATTTAGTAGAAGCTGTGCATCTGCTAGGGTATTAGAGAGCAGGGCGATGTCATCCGCAAAGTCGGTGTCTGTGACTGTAGTTGCTGGATATCTACTACTTCTGCGTTCTTGAAGTGTGAATCCCAGGTCTTCACCCTTTGTGGCTGTCCTCATTGCGTAATCCAGCACAATTACAAATAGTAATGGTGCTAATGTGTCACCTTGCAGTACCCCAGCCAGGATTGAGAAAAACTCAGTTTCACCATCTGGTGAGAGTACCTGCGCTTCTGTGTCACAATATAACAATCCAATGCCAGCAACAATTACCTCTAGTATTCCAATAGCTCTTAGGATTTCAAGCATTTTGCCTCTATGGATGGAGTCGAATGCCTTCTTGAAGTCCACAAAAGTCATGACTGCAATTCATTCATTCACTCCATAATGCAAGTATCTGAGCAATTGTTGATCTACTTGGTCGAAATCCGTTTTGGCTCTTACGCAGTAGTTTCTCTATGTGAGGCCTAATCCTATATAGAATCATTTTATTGTATATTTTGGCAGCTACCACAAGCAGACAGATCCCACGATAGTTTGTTGGTATACCAAGGTCTCCTTTCTTGGGGAGAGGCTTTAGTTGACCTTTAGTCCAAATTGGTGGTGGCTTTTCCCCTTTTAACATCCGGTTGCAAACATTCAATAATGGTCTGTTTAGCACTCCTGTTTACCATACCTCCGCTGGGATTTCATCTAATCCACTCGCTTTATTATTGGACATGCTTTTAATGCTTCTTTGGAGTTCGGCAGCTGTGAAGTCCCCTGTTTCTATAGGTAGTGTCTTGTCATATATTTTCCTTGTAGGGCTGACCTCGATGTTTGGTGGCTGCCCAAGCAAGTTGCTGAAGTGATTTTTCCACTTCCCGACACGTTCTTCAGGACTATCGGCTTTGAGACGCCCCTTTGCACAACTTTTCCGACCAGATACCTCATTTACAGTTTGCCAGGTAAGTCTTGATTGTTGCTGTATGTGAGCAGTTGTAATTGCTTCAATTTTATCCTGTATGTACTTTTCCTGGCTGATGTTGTAGGCCAATTTAAGATCGTCCTTAGCTTTCTCAACCTTGTTAATGTTTTCTGTTGTTGGTTGTTCGGTTTTAACTTTGTAGGCTATCTTAAGATCTTCTCTCTTACAAGTAACCTCAGAGTTTTGCCATGGCACATACTGTTTTCCTTTGGGTTTCTGGGGGATATGCCTCTTAGCTGATTCCTTGTGGGCTGTTATTATATTCTGGTATATTGAATCGGTGGACTGGTCTTCATCCATTGACTGAAGTGCTTCAAAGCGGTTTTGAAATTCTACTGTGTAAGCATCCTTTACTGCATTGTCAGTTCTGAGTTTCTCCCAGTCATAGTTGATTTTCTTGCTTGTCGTGGGTTTGCAGGCTCTCAAACTGAGTCTGATCTCTGCAGTCACAATTCTGTGGTCCGAACCAATTAGGTTGAACGAGCTGTATGCCTCGCAGTTGATCATGCTGCTTCTCCACTTTTTGTTTATAAGGATGTAATCCAGTTGTGCTTTGGTTCCATTAGGGTATTGAAAGGTCCATAGCTTCCCCTTACTCTTTTCGAATATGTTGTTTGTTGGTATCAATTCACATTCTTCCATTAAGTCTAAAAGTAAGTACCCATTTCTGTTAGAACTGGTGTTATAGGTGTAACCCTTGATGTCTTCTGGGCCAATTTGCGCATTCAGCTCACCAGCAATGACTTTAACATTGTGTTTCGGAATGTCCTTTATAAGTCCAGTCAGATCTTCATAAAACTTGACTGCTTGTTCTGGCTCTGAGGCATTGGTTGGTGTGCGTGTACTAATACTCAAGGTGACGCTAAATTTTCATTATATTAACACGCTCATAAAAAAGGAAAGATTGAATTATAAAATCTGGTTATTTATTGATGTAATTCAAGTGAGACATAAAGAAATAGTTGCAAATGAAATGTTATTTGTTATTTTGGCGTAAACTGCAGTATTGTTTCTATTTGAAAATAGCTTTTGAACGTCGAAATGATACGCATAAACTAATAATAATAATGTACAATCGGTCAAGGAAACGATCAAAAAATAGGGAAAAATAAAGAAGATTCGAAAAGAAATAAAGCAAAGTTGTGGAGCGGTAAATTGGACGGATATATAATCGACATAAATGAGATGAACGGTTGTAGAGCGGTAAAAAATCTTGTGCGTCACCCAGAAATATATAAAAAGGCGTAGAATGAAGAGCAATTTGATATTTAAAGAGATTGAAAGCTGAATTACTTGGGATGGGGATAATTGAGAGGTCAATCAGGAAAGCTAGATTGTGTTTATCATTGGAAAAGGTGTGAAGTGAATCTCTATTTTGATTGGTTAGAGCAGTGATGTATTAATTAATTTACAATGTGGATGGATAGAGAGGGGGTGATCTTCGCTGTCAGAAATGTACACGAACCAATATCTGACTCTCGCCCAAATGAAATATTAATTTGATGTGTGATATGGTCAGCCAACCCGCCGAGAGCCTTGTTAGGGGATCACAGGCAGCCTACTGAGAAATGATTGATGAGATACTAATATACTGTATAATGGTCAGCTAGCCCGCCGAGAGCCTTGTAAGAGGATCACGGGCAGCCTACTTATGAAAACCACAAGACTGCCGGACGTCGTCAAGCGTCTCAGGGTCAAAGGATGATATCTACGCTATTATTTATTAAATTGGCCGAGAATCAAATAAAGGTTCGAACATTTAGACCAGCAAGAATGAAAGGTATAGTACAAAGGTGTAAAATATTCCAAAAAGAAACAAATCTAGACTGAAGTTTTATCAATGACAGCTTTCAAATCAAAAAATATCACTATAATGTTTGTTAATTAAGGACTATTTGAATTACTTACTAAAATTACTTTCTGGGAGACGGAACAAGCACGAGTCAGGGTAAGTATGTAAAGTGATTATGTAAAGGTAAAATATGTGAAATAACGGAAACAAAGTAATACGATAGTAGTGTAAACAATTATAGAACAAATGAAAGATCAATGAAAGTGATACTGGGATAAATACGAAAGAGATAATTAGCAAATAAACGTGCGGTAATAATAATAATAAATGGGTAAACGGAAATAAAGACGGAATAGTATACATAAACATGATCATACTCAAAAACAAAGAAAAATAAATGCGTATCTTTGCGGCGTTAGCGAACACACCCGCCTCTGAGATTTAATGAAATCTCAGTAAGAAAAATAAACAAAAAACAGCTAACGCCAAAATACATAGGGAGAATGAAACAAACAGCGTACTGTAGAACAAAGTTCAAATTGAAACTAAAACCCATAACCAATAACACAAGGTAATATAAATTTTTGATGAGTTTTCAAGTAAACAATCTACCAATACGATTTAATTTCCTCAGGGTCATTGGCCTCGAGAAGGCAAAGTTTATTGATTGGACGAGCGAGAGTAGAACCTGTGCTGGTCTTCACAACCACAGAGCGGACTCTCCCATCCCTTCCCGGTCGAGTCTCGACAACTCGTGCCACGTTCCATGAATTGCGGGGGAGTTTCTCCTCTGTTAGAAGAACGAGATCATCAGGTTTCAAGTTTCGCTTTGGATCCAACCATTTTTGGCGTTGGTGAAGCATTGGGATATATTCATCCAACCATACATTCCAGAACGAGTTAACGAGACCTTGAGCCTGGTGCCAAGATTTGCGAGAATACTCATCTCGGCGGTCGAAATCACCCGGAGGTCCAAGGTGAACTGGATTGATGAGGAGGAAGTGACGAGGGGTTAGTGGTTGATCTGCAGTGGGGTCGTCGCTCACGGAGGTTAATGGCCTGGAGTTGAGGACACCCTCGACTTCGGCGAGTAGGGTTCTGAATGTATCCTCATTGATTCTCGTGGAGTCGCGCAGGGTGGAGTAAAGAGCTGTCTTTACACTCCTGATTAGTCGCTCCCACACGCCCGAAGTGTGAGAGGCAGTTGGCGTCTGGAAACGAAACTCACAGTTCACGGATTCCAAGAAGTTTACAACTTTGGTTCCATCGATGGCGGCCAAAGATTTGCTGAGTTCCTTCTCTCCACCCACGAAATTAGTGCCGTTATCGCAGTAAATACGTCTTGGGGAACCTCTGGTCGAAAC
>JAUCBJ010003735.1:0-17446 GCA_032718475.1 Nemertoderma westbladi
TCATTTCTTCTCTATTTGTACTTTAGAGGACATAATCCGCAACTTCGTGACGCAATAAGCTGGATCCTCTTGAAAACAGTGTCGCTACCATGACGACGGCTAACAGCTGATATTGCCACGTCGAACCTTTCTTTGTTCTTTGTTCTCTCTTTGCTCGGTCGACCAATCAGAGCATTTTTTGACTCTGTGTTGGAGTTGGATACAGAAACTCAGTAATTCAGTGTTATGTTTTGCCCAGAGCCTAAGAACATCGGCTTTTGGCACCTCCGTGTTTCAGTCTTTAGCTTAACATTGGTAGGCTTAATTATAGAACGTATATCTGTTAACAAACCAATTCAATGCAATTCAAACCTAATCTTACGAGTTACCGAGTTAACTCACTCACTTAATAATCATTTATACCTTAACTTTACTGCTTTTGCTGTCGGTTATTCATTATATTTGTGGATGAAATATTATATCGGAATACTGATCAATAGTCAGACACCCCAATCTTCTTGATATACTAAAGGTTAGAGAGACCGGTTACATATAAACGATTGTGACCTATGTTAAGTGGTTTGAAGTGAATCTAATGCTATTTCATAGGCCCGACATAAATTGTATGTTGCTCTCTTTATACGTGACTAAATTTAGTGAAGGCCGGCAGATTAGTGTGCAGTATTGTGCAGCATTGTGTATGATTGTAACTGATAACAAAGCATCTCCTAAAGAATGCGCCATATACGTGAATCTATAGCCATTTCGTTGTGTCTAGTTTAAGTCATAACTCTGTTTACATATTTAGAGCGCCACATCCTAAAGGAACTGTTAATATTTCCCGAAAGTGAATAATATTTGTCAGAGATTATATATTACGATCAGTCGAATAATACAGTAGGCTTACACCATCAATCATTAAGCTTCCGAATTCAGTCTCCCGGGTATATCCAGCGGGTGAATGATTGCGCATAGACTGGCTTCGGCTAATGTAGTGTATCAAATACTCGTCATAGGCTAAAGACTATCTATCATCTAAAAGACATCCTAATTTGGCAGGTTAAACTGTCAAAGGTCTTAAAAGCGCAAACAGGTGATACCATTCACACCGCCAAGTCTCAGCACAGCCTCCATGTCATTCAAAATCTAAAAATCAAAATCGAAAAAAAACAAAATCTAAAATCGGGTCTTCCAGTCGCCTTCTTGATTTCCTCATGGTCCCCTGGCAGCAAAATGCCACCCTTCATCTTGTCGTCACCTGGTGGTAGAATGAAAAGAAATCGAAAGAATAGATAGAACAGAATGGATAATACTAATCCTATCCCTTTCCACCCTGTCTTCTTATTTGACCTCCCCCTTTTCGGTATGCCTCTCAACTGGACCGGCGTCTCCTCCGGACACTTCACCGGACATCTCGCCATCCACTCTTCTCCATCCTCATACCGATAGTTGCCGGGAACATCCTTGTTCCATCCCATCGTCTCCAAGTCTTCCGCGTCGAATCCATTCTCCTCCGCCCACTCTCTTGCTGTTGCTCCCCCTCCTAATTCATCTACCGACAGTATTTTTCTGGAACTATCCTCTATCCTTTCAACACGCTCCACTATGCGTGGTTCCAGACCCATACCCAACTCCTGGTATCCTTCCCCGGGCCGCTTCTCACATGGGACCTCCCCATCGCCCGTCTCTGGTTTCTCCTTTATGTCCTCAACGATGCCTGATAGCATGCACCCTGATGTCTCCGACACCCTGAATGGAGTCTTGGTTTTAATTGGGCCGCTAAGCGTCCATCCGAACGGTGTGAGAATCACCATCGGATTCCGCTATTTATTCTCTCCGAATATGGTCCATACTCTCTCGTGGGCCGTCGGACAATCCATTCCGACTATGATGGATACCTTCGAGACGTCCATTTTCGGTATTGAGAAATCGATATCGTCCAGGAACCGGTATTGCTCAACCTCGATCTTAGTTGGTCGCCTGGCGTTTTTTATATTAATCGATTCTATTATCTGTATTGGGTTGATGGTCGCCCCATAATCACATCCCGTTGCTATTACTGATATCTCGCACCATCCCGTTCTCATCTCCAGGACCTCATCCTTGCTCGAGATAGTAGCTACTGCCATCCTACTCGGCCTCGTCTGTAACCGTATCTCCTCAGCCACCCAATTCTCCACCATCGTGAAGGCTGCTCCACTGTCAACCAGCATCAATGTTGTGACTGATCGGCCACCCTTTCCTGTTATCCTCACTGGTACTACCCCGAGTAGTACTTTCCTCTTCCTCCTTGCTCCCGGCGTGCTCGTAGCCATAGCTTGCCCTCCAGTCTCATCGTCTCCTATCGGTATTTCTCTACACTCTCCGAATCTGTGTCCTTCTACCACGCATCGATGACATAGTCCGTTTGCATCTGCGTAGGCTACACGATCTTGTTTAGGCAACGCTTGTCAATGCTTACAACTCATGGTCTTATGGGTTCCATCCCTATGCAATTGACATTCATATCCTGGATTGTAGCGCTCCCTGTATCGCCCTTCGCGTATTGCACGTAGATTCATATGTACCAGTTTAGTGTTTTGGTTATTTGGACTTGGCCTACTGGGTATGTTGGGATTATATTTGTTCATATTGTTATTTTGTTTCTGTCCTTGCCACGGTGTGGCCCTACTCCCAGCTAACTGTGGACTTGTAGTCCCCTGCGTGGCCGCATGTGGTAGCGATTGTCTCACTCTTGGGAATGCATCTGCCGGATTATGTTCGGGTTTAGGCCTGTTGTATTCAGTCTTCGGGGCCTTCCCAAAACTATCCTCACTGTAGACTGGGTCTGTAATCAACTCTGCTTCATAATTGAGGAAGTTCGACATTTCCTCTAGGCCCGGTTCCACACCTTTCTTCTCCCGTGTGGAGAAGGCGATCTTCCTCCATTTATTCCGTAGCCAGATCGGCAGTGCCTGCGCTATCGTGGTGATGTTATTCGATGCGTTGAGTTCGTATGGCGTGTCTAGCATCTTCAGCACGATTAACGCCTTCTCGACCTTATTCGCGAAGGTCTTTATACTAACAGGGTTATCCTGTAGGCCACCCGATGTTATTCCCCTCAGGGTCTGCTGGATGATCTTGGCTGGGTGTCTGTATTCCCTGTCTAGGGCCCGCCATGCAGTCGTGAAGCCACCCTCGATGCCCTGATACTGCCTCACGATATCGTTCGCTGGGCCTCCTGTGTATACCTGTAAATATTTTAGGCACCTCGCCTGCGTCAGATTCTTAGTTAATATTTCGTTAGTGTACATGCGTCGGAATTGCAGGTATTCTTCCGGTCTGCTTCCGTCGAATTTAAATGGCTCAACTGGTGGTAGCTCGATCTTGGTCTTGAGCGCATCGATAAGTATTGCCATTCCCATCGCCTGTGCTTCCACTGGGTTCGACGGATGCTGTACAGTCTCTCCTGTTGGGTGCGGTTCGCACATCGGGCCTGTTGATTTTTTCTGTGTCGGATATATCATTGGGGTTAACGGCCCCCTCCATATCTCTGTGTTGCACGATCTGTTCTGGTCCAGGGGGTTCGATGTTCTTATTCTCGGTTGAGTGTATTGCTGATATTATAATGGGGGAATGTCACCCTGTCCCCACCCCCCCCACCGGTGTTATGTTTGGTACTGGGGTTGATGTTAATATATTGGGGCCCATGCATCTATCAGCAATACCCCCCCCCCTCCCCTGGGTATATGTTATGTCCCTGCATATTATAGTCATACTGGTGTGCAGGTACCGGTATAGGCCTATCCACTTCTTGCCTACCTACCGGTATGTATGCCGCGACTTCCGGATCTAATCCCGTTGTTCGCGCTACCCTATCGCCTGGTCTATAGTATGTGCAGTAAGGCCTATAGTATGTCCTGCAGTCTGCCTGTGTCCTTCCGGACCGAAGTTTAATCTTCTCGAATATTCCAAGGAGCCCTCCCCACAACTACCGTACCTCGATCGGCAGCTATATCCCATCGGGAAGTTTCTCTCCGATCCCCTCTCCTGTTCTCCTCCTCGTACCGGTACATTCTGTACCCTTCTCCTGGTGTGCGGTATCTCTCACCAGGCTGCGTCTCTCCAGGGCGACGACAATCTCCCGGAGTTTGACCCCACTGACTCTCTAACTCCATCTCTACTACCGACGGTTCACTGTCCATCCTTGCTCTCCTGTTGCTCGTAGCAACGCTTCTTCTACTCTCTTCACTTTTTTCTCTCTTCAGTGTAGCGATCCGCTCATGAGATCACTCTTCGACCTCCCGGTTAAACTCCACTGTTCTTCTTCTCTCTTCCGACTGACGTCTTCTCGCTCACCCACTCCCGGCGTCAACATCTCTCTCTCTCTCCCCGGGTGGATGCTCCTGGGGATACTCACAATCCCCCTACTATTCTCTGTCGTCGGGTGCTGCGGTTCACCTAACTCGCCCCGCGCATTGTCCTCCGACGCTCGTGGGACATTTACTGCCCCCCCCCCCCCTCTCGCCACTAACCTCCCGTGGTGGGGCGCCCGTAGCCCCCCCCCCCCCACTTGCCACTTCTTACTTCACTACCTCCTACTTCGCTTGTACATCCCTCTCTAGTCGACGCACTGTCTCTACTGCGGCTGGGTCTACTCACCCCCGCCTCTCCCTGTGCAACTGCGTGGCCTGGCAGGCTCCCGTCGGGTTGACTCACCCCCGCTACTCCCTGCCTAACTACTTGGCCTTGCAGGCTCCCGTCGGGGTGACTCACCCCCGCTACTCCCCGCGTAACTATGTGGCCTTGCAGGCTCCCATTGGGGTGACTCACCTCCCCTACTCCCTGCGTAACTACGTGGCCTTGCAGGCTCTCGCTGGTCGGACCACCTATGTCCCTTACGTTCGTATTAATAGCACCGTTATCAACAATATTATTATCTAAATTATTTAAATTATTTGAATTATTTTGTGTATTTAAATTAGAATTATTCAGATTATTTTGTATGTTTAAATTAGGATTATTCGAATTATTTTGTATATTTAAATTATGATTATTTGGATTATTTTCTATATTTAAATTAAGATTATTTGGATTATTTTCTATATTTAAATTAGGATTATTTGGATTATTTTCTATATTTAAATTAGGATTATTACTATTACTGGGTAAAACATTATTTCCTGCAATAAAGGTTTGATTAGGGTTGTCTACTACGGTACTATTAATATTAATGCCTTCTAACGTATTATTATTACCCCCCCGGCCCGTATGGCTACACCAGTCCTGGGTCTGTCGTCCGGTGCCTGTAAGTGGGGTATTAACAAATGTCTCCATTACTTCTGGCTCCTCGTAAATGCTACCCGAGCCAGCCCCACTCTCAGATAATCCCAACTGCGCCAGTTCTAATCGGCGCTTTTGCTTAGCCTGATATTGCATAAGCTCCCTTAACCGGGCATGCATATCATCCCGCATACGCTTCCTCACTCTCTCTCTCTCTCTATCCTCTCGCAGACTTTGGTCGGCCAACTCTGCCTCCCTCGCCTCCTGCTCTCTATGCTCATTCTCTACTTTCGCCTCTCGCTCTCTACGCTCGTTCTCTACTTTCGCCTCCCGCTCCTTGCGCTCTCTAAAGTTTCTCGCGACCCTCTCAGCCCTCTCTTTATTCTCTCTTGCTAACTCTCTATCTTTCTCTAATAGTGCGGTTCCCTCGTCCAGCTGCCTCTCCAACTCTTTCTGGTCTAGCGCCACTATGTCTAGTTGACACGCCAGATCTATCTCTAACACCCTTCTTGCTTTTGTGGAGGATGTAGCGGACTTATCGGTCACGACGGACTCCTATCACCTCTCTGTCCTACTAACTTTCCCCCGCTTTCTGGGGTTCTCACTAATCGACGAGACCGAATCCTCGGGGTTAACCTCGGGTTCGCCCTCATGTGGATCCGCCCAACCCACTAACTTAATTCCCCTAGAATCCACTAAGTATGGCCCTACGTACACTACTTCAGGCTCCATAACCCCGGATCGCCACAGTTCAAACAGTTCGGTGGCGACCCCCCTCGCTCTCTCACTCGCCAGTTCTCCCTGTCCAAAACGGACTAAATATTGAAAATGTTTATTCGACTCACCTAGCCTTTGGTGTAACTTAGGCTGGTCTACCTTTCCTCCTTCAGTAGCTTCTTGGTGGCGTTGTAGGCCCGTCGTAGCCGATCACTCGTCCCAACATCCTCTTCGCCGACTCCTCCTCCTCTCCTAGTTCGGCGTCATACCGGCGGCCCCACTGGCCATACCGGTCGCCCTCGGCCTGTGGCTGGCCGGCGACTTCGGTACTCCAACCGCCGTCGTGCGTCGACTCGTCTCCCACTCGTGGTCGACGGCCGCCCTCCGCTTGGGTAGCCGGATCGTCTCTCGTCGGCGAATCCGGCGTTGCAGGATACCGTCTCGTCGTGGCCTCGCGGATCGTTTGGTTGGTATCGTCCGGGGTCTGCGGCGGCATTCTCTCTCCCTCAGATAATCGGGGCTCTCCTGCGCTCATCTTTTCTTTCTTGTTTCTGGCAGTCACAGTTGTAGCAGTTGGCAAATTATTCACTGTGACGGGATCAGAGATCCCGACTGGGTAATTGTACTACACGTCACCATTCTGCTTTGGGATGGTGCTAACAGCTTGGCCGAGGCCGTTGGAGAAAAACAATAAGAGTTTGGTGTTGTCTCTTGATGTTATAAAATGATAGCACAATTAATACGGCAGAAATACAGATATAATAGATACCGGTACAATAGTGCCGTTGACGGCCGATGACGGTGAATAATTGTTACCGGTCTGCACTAAACTGAATAACCAACTGATGTACCAATCCAAGAATCTGACATAATATATGATTGATACACTAAATATTGCTTCACCTCCTACTCTACCTTGGCCTCCTACCCAATGGATGCTTTCCTGCTCCCTATCACGTGCTTCCCTCCCCTCTATTGGCTAATATACTACTTGTCACCTTGGCACTCTCTGGGAGTGTTTCCCCTCTGCTGTTAGCCTCTACTAGCTGTGTTCCCTCCGAGGTGGTTTGACCTCTAACCTTCCTTTGTGGCTTCGGGGCTTGTGTCGCCCCCCCCCCCCAATGTTGGTTATGATACGAGATTGATATTGGTAACCTCGTATCCCCAACATATTGCTAAAATCCCACTATCCCATTTTCTGGTGGGTAATGAAGTGGAATTGAATCTGCTTACAATGAAATGTGCTTTGGGTTTCCTCAGTTGCCTACCGAGGTTCAAAAAAATGTAAACAGTTTGTAACAAAGTCCGAGAGATTGACTGGTCGAATGCTCCAATATAATACCTCGCTCTACTTGTGATTCTTGAAATTGCTTTGTTATGTTCACATTAAGAATTGTTTATTTATAATAATCTTAGAAAGTGTTCTATTATATTAGTGCTGCCATGACTACCGAATACGGCTGCAATTACTGTATGTGAAGTGTGGCATGTTTGAGAACAACAAACAGATAAGCACATACATAATCACAAAAACACCGCCTGATGGTGTAGCAAACATCTGCCAAGTAGCGACCTCGAAATAATTATAAGTAATGAAATGGGGAGAGATGTTCACTTTCAAACATTTCGCCTTCTAGCGCCAGACTGTGGAACTCCAGATCACTTGCATCTCTATAAAGGCGCATCCAATATTGTTCTATATATCTACAAAAGTATCATATCTTTGGGTGACAGGTTCTAGTCCAAAAACTTCAGCACAAAACCAGAATTGAGTAGATTCTGTTATGTTATATAAATGTATGGAAATCTATATAAACATTACGACATTATAATATTATTATTAGAACTTCATTACTGCATTATGTAGGTTAGCAACACATGCATACCGGCACCACGGTACTAATGCACTGTATACAGATATCAGACATATTGGTAGGCCTAGCCTAAACAACGATATAGATATATAACAACTCCCCTTTCTTTCAGTTTAATGTCTGGACTATAGTTAATTATCCTATAATTTCCTTTCCTTTCCTTTCCTTTCGAGTTTAAAATATAACTTTCTTCCTATTTAAAATGTTTCAATCACAATTAAACTTTTCCAGTTTAAAATATAACTTTCGTCCTATTCAAAATATTTCAATCACAATAGTCTTGAAATCGAACTTTCTTAACATTATTAGCGAGTCTCTCTGACCGACGCAGCGATGAAGGTTTCATATCACTGCTTATTGGAAAGTGGATAGAGGTCTTTTCCATCGATTCAGTTTCTTCCAATAAACGTTGTCGTAGAAATCGATGATTTCTCCAAAGTGTACGGCCTGAACGTAGCTTCACTCTGTAATCTCTATATTTCCCGACGGAAACGATTTTGCCACTTCGGTCCCACAATTTCGATTTAGGGTTTTGAATCCAAACTTCCATGTCAACCTTCAATGGTGTTAGATCGTGCGCTGTAGCATTACAATGTGATGCTACTTTATCTTCCAACTTTATTTGTTTGTCAACAAAATCGGCATGTTGTACCCACGTTTTCATAAAATTCGAATGATGTATTGGCAACCGAGTTCGAATATTATGGCCAAAGATCATCTCATTTGGTGATGCACCCGATGATCTCGGCGTATTGCGGTATTCCATCAGTGTTTCTTGGAATTGTTCGTCATCGATATGTATGTTATCCATTTTCAGTAACATATTTTAACAGTTTTAACCGTTGCCTCTGTGAGTCCATTCGCCTGGGGGTAATGTGGGCTACTTAGTTCCCATTTTGCTCCCCACCATGTTAGAAATTTATTAAAACTTCGAGCCATAAACTGCAGCCCCCCATCGGATTTAAATAATTTTGGAGCTCCTGTTAAGATGAAGAATTTTCTGACGACGAATTCCACTTGTGATGAATTTGGTACATGACTCCACTCGGCAAGGAGGGGATATCCAGAGAAACGATCAACATATACAATAAAGTGTCGTCCTGCGGCCTCAAACAGGTCAGCAGATACACTCTCGAATGGGTACTCAGGTTTGCGTTCGGTTTTTAATGTCTCCTTTGGTAGACTTTCTCGTCAAGTTTGACATTCATCGCATCGATTAATCATATCCACGATATCCTGATTCATCCCTGGCCAAAACATAGCCAAGCGTGTGTATTGTTTTGTTCTAGTACACCCGAGATGAGAAGTATGTAAAATAGTTAATATATCCTGTTGTTTGGATGTGGGAATAACTATTCTAGAACCATAGAGTACCAAACCTCGTTCAATGGATAACATATCTCTCAATGAATAAAATTTCTTTACATATGGTGAATAATTGTTTCTGTGAAATCCATTTTGAATTTCGTTTATTAAAGATTGATAGTCATCATCTCTTTTACAAGAATCTCGAAGGTTCTCAAGTATAGGATCATTGATACAGTAATTTTCAGTTTCTTCCACATCGTTATCACATGTAGCTGTACCAGAAATAATAGAGATCTGAACTCTATTTAATGAGAAGTATTCTTTGGAGTTCTCTTCAGGGTCGTCGATCGGAGCTCTGCTCAGACAATCAGCAATGCGGTATTCAGAGCCTTTCCGCCATTCAACCGTAAAGCTATATGTAGACTGAAGATCTGATTTAATTTTTCGTAATTTCACATTTTCAACTTGAACTAATGTTTGTTTATTGAATATACTCGTCAGTGGCCTATGATCAGTCTTCTGAACAGACTTCTGTCTCAAAATAAATTTACTTTTATTCAGTGTAATGCGTGAGTTCGACATCGATCTAGCACTTCTCTAACTCGACAAATATTTTCTTCCAAGTTATTGCCTTCGATGATCACATCATCAACGATCTTTCTGGTACCTTGTAAACCTTCCAAAGCTGCATCTGCACGAAGGTTATAATGGTCCCCGGCGGATATAAAACCCATTGGTGCGCGTGTATATCGGTATCTGCCCCATGGCGTTATAAATGTGGTAAGATCTCTGCAGTCTTCATGCAGCACCACTTGCCAGTATCCTTTCTGGGCATCCAGGGTTGTAAAATACTTTGAAGTAGGACTAATTTCTGACACTAAATCAAAAGGTGATGGTGCGTTATGAACTACGCGCTTCACTTCCGAGTTCAACCTCGTCTAATCGACTGTCATGCGTATGCCTCCTGCTGGTTTGGGCACGATGACGTAGGGGTGACACCATTCTGTTGATCTGTCACCTATATGCTCAATTATTCCAGTTTTTTCCATATTTGCTAGCTCTTATTTCCCTTGTTCACGATATGCGTACGGAACAGGGCGAGCCGCATACGTAATAAACGGTGTAGCATTATCTTTCAACTCAATTATCATCTTCTCACTATTCATAGGTTTCAATTCGTCCGATGATGCAAAAACATCTTTATATTCATTGATCAACTTTTGTTTCAACTTATCCATATCAGTGAGGTCGTCTCGAACATTTGAAATTTTGCTAATAATAAAATTATTTGAGTTTATTGGTTCTGGAAAGTTTTGGTGCACGATATTGAGGTTTTTACATGCGTTAAATGAAAGATATACCTCATTCTTTGGTACATCGGAGCAGAATATTACCCGCTCAGTACATTCATTTATACCTATTTTTAGTTTCATATCAAAAGATCCTAAACTTGATAGTTTATTTCATTAACAGATTGAAGATTTTCCTTCATTATTGACAGTTTATTTGTCCTTATACCTTAAGATTTCCTTAAGATTTGGGCTCCAGCAACAGTAGCCTGTGCACCTGTATCAGCAACTGTTTTAATACAACCTAGGTGGCTATTTCCAGTTGTATAGAAATCAATTGAGATCGTTGGTTTCTCTAATTCATCTCGAATTGGTGCAATGTTTAGTTTAATCACGCCAGTTTGTTTTACTGGACCTTTATGATTGTTGTATTTTGGTGTCCTACATTTCTTGGCAAGGTGACCAGTTTTATGGCATTTATTACATGTCCTTCCACGAGCTTTGCATGGTTTTCCCTCCTCATGGGGCCATGGTTCACCACAACGAAAGCAGTCATTATTGCTCGAATTTTCTGATCCTGAATTATCTCGCTTCGGTGTTTTTGATCGCCATGCAGATCAGTTTCTATCTGATTTGTAACGAGTTTTAGAGCGAGCTCGACCTCGAGTGTTCGTATTTATTGTTTCACTACATTGCAATTTGAACCGCTTGTCGTCTTTTTGAGCCAGTTCGCGGTTTCTACAGAGAGTTACAGTTTCTTGTAGATTCAATGTCGGTTTCTTAGCCAGCAATTCTTGCCGGACCTCATCATCCGTTATACCGCATGTGATGAAGGTTGTCAGCCAGTAATCTTCAGACATAGAAGCTAATCCAGCATCCTCAGCTAGCTCACGAAGACGGACGTAAAAATCGTTGAAACTTTCCTTATCGGATTGTTCACGTCGAACGAGTTTATAACGATCGACTGCGATATTCTGCTGATTTCGTAGATATAGTCGAATTTCCTCCAACACCTCGTCAATGTTGAGCGTTGTATCCTGCTGTATTCCCATCGCATGTTCTACGCGTCGCAGGAAGTTTGGGGAACAATACGACCAAAGAGTGGCGACCTGGTCGCTTCGAGATCGATCACCTAATTTCGTAACGTGGCAGTAGTTTATCCATGTTGTCTTCCATTTTTTAAACTCTCCGAATGTGATTTCGTCTTCAATTTGGTTCGGAGGTCTCACAGTCAGTTTTGTCCCCATCACATCAGTGCGGTTTCCGGTTGCAGTTGTGCGTCGTATTCCTTCCTCGTCCCGTCTCCTGGGATTGGAGTCTGGTGGGTGTTCTCCACTGCGTATCACATTGAGAAATTCACTCATTTGTTCCTGCTGGTGTTCGAATATTCGTTCCATAAAATTCATCATCCCCCGACTGTCGGGTTCGGTGATAGCGGTTTCATCGTATTCTCCACCGGTTTCCCCATATTCTTCCTCTGCGTCCTCCTCTGTAGGTGGATCGTTGGTAGGGTTCTTTCTAGCCGCTTTATTGTGGCTACGAATCTTCCGGCGCATTTCTTTAGTTGCCGTTCTTTCCTCGTATGTTAAACCGAGAATATCCAATATTTTTTTTAGTTTTACTCGATCGATGTCCTCGATGTCATCGTCGGAAAGCAGTAGTATTTCGGAACGGGTTTCAATGAACTGCGCCATGTTATGTTATATAAATGTATGGAAATCTATATAAACATTACGACATTATAATATTATTAATAGAACTTCATTACTGCATTATGTAGGTTAACAACACATGCATATCGGCACCACAGTACTAATGCACTGTATACAGATATCAGACATATTGGTAGGCCTAGCCTAAACAACGATATAGATATATAACAGATTCAACATTAATTTACCCTGATTAATCAATTAGCACAAGATAATTAGCACCACGGCGTGGTTCGTGTTATCAGCATTAGGCCTACAACGAGATAGGAGTTAAGGCCATAGTTTTCCAATGAGCTAACATAAGCGAATTTTCATTGATATGGTTTGGGTGTTTTGTTTAGCCGATGTCAGACAGATGCGCAGATATTTGATTTTTATAGAGATTTATATTGAATTCCTTTCGGGGTACTTGTTATTACAATAATAATAATAAATGGATTTAATATATTTAATAGCTCTTCCAATTTTGTTCAAAGTGGCAAGTAATAATATAAAATACAATAAAATTGAATTGAATTGCAGTTAATACAGTATAATAACGGGTGTTAACAATGGCGTAACAGTGACGGATAGTAATTTTATAGTATTTCTTCTTAATTTTGAATTCCCCTACAGTAAGCTATTCTGGGTTTGGAAACATCATCCAAAGCGAAATAGTTTCCTTTCCAAATTACTGAATTCCGTTTGAGGTCCTAATCCGTGAAACTCACGAAGGGTCCGCCTTGGAAAGTATTTCTGTCGATGTCTGAGAACACAACATTGATGAGTGAAGAGTTCTAAGATCGAAAGTAAAGGCATCCAGATGAGAGTAAATATAGACAATAATACACATATCACACATATATAAGTAGGAGTTCTGCATTGTTCAACATTTTGAGTCTCAGTATTGAAACATGTGTATGTTGTACCTTCAGTGAAAGAGTAATGTATACCCAATGTTGCAAGAATAATATAAACAGGAACAGTAAGATAAACCATTGAGAATGATATAAAGATATTTATTTTAAATCCAACCATCGTCTCAAAATCGCTTATAATCCGATGTATACCAACACTGTATAAAACTGATGTGTAAGAAATGCATCCAATCACCATCATACACATATTAGATATAAATTTGTCAAATATTTCTTTAAGAAATGGCCCAATGTTTAGTGTAAATACCAAACTGAAAAGGAAAAGAAAAAGGCATATAAGACAAACACGACAAATCTCTGGAATTCTTAGAGTAAACTTGTGATCTTCGAGAGCATTTATAATACTTTGAATAAATCCAAACATTGAATCAATTCCTAATAATATTAATGTTACAAACAGAAGAAGTGACCACGATGAAGCATGATCCGAAGTTATTTCTAAAATGACCCTGGTCATTGTAACAAAAGCCAAAGTAGGTCCATTTAGGTCACTCATTTTTTCAAGTGCGCCTTTTATACAATGACTATGTTGCTCACCTTCTTCTGGGATTCCATGGCATTCCTCTTCATGAGCATAATGTCCAGCCATACTAAATACAACTACAGAAGCCATTATTGAAGTTAACAGATCAACACCACATAATAAAATGGCATCTCGAAAAAAATTATTCTGTCTAGGTTGCGTTGCTCCCATCAATGTATGAAATCCCATGCCAAGAGTCAGTGTAAATACAACTTGCACTCCCGCAGATGTCCACACTTTTAATGAGAATATCTCTTCTAAATTGTCAGGTGCGAAAGCATATTTCAACCCTTCATAACTTCCTGACATATCTACCGATAGTATGAGTAAGCAAAACATGGTGAGATAAGGAATTGTAGCTGTGAAATACACAACCCTGGTAGACCCCATAGCTCCATGTGTCTGACTAGTAACGACCATTAACCAAGTTATGACAGTTGCTATAACGATGGGGTTACTAAAATATAAAGATTCACTCATATTTATTGGTAAGCTTAAAGTTTCATTGTACCAAAAGAAACTTCCTGCCCCAAGTTCTTCACACGTTTGATTTTTGAACTCAATAACTAAATTGTTTCCCCCTAACATATTACATGAACTCCAAGGTAATTTATTTCTAAACGTCATAGCTGAGTAAAAAATACAATAGGATATATCGATACAATAGGAAATAACGAGAAAGCCACAAAGAATTACTTGGGAAATACCAATTCCAGCTAACCTTGGATGCAATGTTTCATACACATTCCACGGTCCTTGTCTCGTGAGTTGTCCAATACCTAACTCAAATGTTAGCACTGGTAGACCCACAATAAGTAGTAAAATTAAATAAGGTATGAGAAATACTCCACCGCCATTTTCCACCATCCTCTTTGGAAAGTACAAAATATTTCCCATTCCGACAACACATCCTATGCAACTTAGTATATATTGCAACTTAGAATCCCAAATCGATTCCATTGTGTCTTCCTCTGGTCTCCAATTTTTAATTTTATAAAATGTATCTTTATTATTTGCGAATCCAAATATTCTACGGTCCTCGACTTTTTTAAATTCACCAGTTTTCATACCAAGGTCGAAAGTATCTGTTCGAGTATGATTTAGATTGAAGGATTTTCTTAATGTATGACGGAAGTTTTGCACTGATGTATTGCAGGAATAGAAATTAGTTTCCACTGACGAAACATCGATAGGTTCTTGTTCTTCTAACTGAAACTCCCGCAACGAATTTGCAGTTTTCAAGCTAATTTCTTCACTTTCCATATCCTTCCTCCCAATTTTACTCTCCATTATAACAATCTATTGGTCAATCACCTTTTCGTTGCAAATTTTTTTTCGTCTAGATGTGTCTCTATACAGTTTTGATAATAATAGACTTTGGGCGCAGCGCTGTAATTTTTTAAGTGCTACTTTAAATTTTGGTAGTAGCTACACTTCCTTATAGCACTACTGTGTTGAGGGTACACCTCTCTCCTAATTTTTGTACTAGCTAGTTTTTGGGGGCACTAGTATAGCTTGTGTGACTATTTTTAATCATTGACTTTTTGAAAAGAGTTCCGTATTCCTCCCCATTTTGTATTTTTTTTACTAGCTATTATTAATACAATAGCTAGCTAACATTAAAAACACTAGCTAGATTAAATAACAATTAGTCACAAATAATGTTCAACATTGATCAATGAGAACATCACATAAAATCCAAAGTCAAAGACTCAACCAATATTTTTTAAAATAATAGCTAGCTGATTAGCTAATGTTCTAGAACACGTAAATTTTTTTCTTAAAAGGTTGCGCTAAACATAGGAGGACATTACAGTGTAAGTAAATATATTATTTCAATTAATATTACCAAAATATCAAATAGGGAGATGTTAGCTTATTCAATCCCGCTAACACCCCATAAAGTTATAAGCCGATAAGCAATATTGGGAGCCACGAGATTGGGTAATTAACCAACTCGTGCCATCCCAATGAGAATGGGAAGGAGAAGCACACAATGAGGGTCAGGGGCCAAACCCCTAACCCAGAGAGAATAGGTGGAGTGAACGGGAACACTCCAAAGGGCGCCAACAAGGGTATCAACCAATCAGAGGGGGGAAAGGCATCGATTAGGTAGAGTAACAAGGCCAACCGTGCAATATAGCCACTTGGCAGTAATCATATCAATTCAGTTATCTCAGTGCAATACCGGTGCTAGATTAGGTCACCATAGTTTTAGATAGGGAAGGACCGGGACTTTAGTTACCGTATCCCGCCTTCCATATACGACAATATTATCTCATATCTATATCTATATCTGCATATCATATTATATACGACAAACAGCACAAACTCATTTACTCTTTATACACGGCGGGGACGCGTGAACTAAAACCGGATAAACCGGGATCCCTCTTGGATCCCGTCACAGTAACTAAACCAGCTGCCGCCCTAGATAAACTCAGTAACCACCAGCCACCAAATCTACAGGAGAAAGATGAGTCAGTCAGGTGAGATAACACCGACGCGGACCCCGGACGAAGAGCTAACGATCCGCGAGGCCGCAACCAGGCGATACAGGCCCACGACGCCGGACCCATCGGTAACGGGTCATCCGGCAGTTCAGGACGAGGGGGGCCTGGAACCCGAGGTCGAGCCGAGAGGAAAAGAGAGCGAGACGGAGGGAGAAGGAGACGAGTCGACACGGGACGGGGGTCGACGCACCGGTGTCGCCGGCCAGCCACAGGCCGAGGGCGACGAGCGGCCCACCGAAACGGTGACGGTGGGGCCGACGGTGCGGCCCCGGACGCAGAGAGACGAAGGAGACATCGGTACCGATGTCGCCGGCCAGCTACAGGCCGAGGGCGACGGACGGCCCGCCGGAACGGCAACGGTGGGGCCGCCGGTACGACGTCGGACCCGGAGAGACGGAAGAGAGATCGGCGACGAGGACGTCGGGGTTTCTGATCGACTCCGACGGGCCTACAACGCGACCCAGAGACTACTAAAGGACGCTAAGAAGGAAGGGGCGAAGATAGACGAGGTGAGACTGAGGAAACGACTAGGTGAGTCGGATAGACACTTTAATTACCTAATGCGTTTTGGGCAGAGAGAACTAGCCGAGGAGAGAGCAAAAGGGGTTGCCAGCGAACTGTTTGAACTATGGGAATGTGGGAGTATGGAACCTAGCGTAGCGTCAGTGTACATAGGGCCATACTTGGTCGATGCCCGGGGAGTAAAATTAGTGGGTTGGAGGGGACCAAAAGGGGGCGAATCCGAGGTTAACCCCGAGGATTCGGCCTCATCGGTCGGAGGAAGTTCCGGGAAGCGGGGGAAAGTTAGTAGATCGGGAAGGCGGAGGGAGTCCGTCGTAACCGATAAGTCTGCTACATCCTCCGCGAAAGGAAGACGGGTGAGAGAGGTAGGTGCCGCGTATAGTCTCAACCTAGTAGAGCAAGGTCAGAAGGAAATGGATAAACGGCTGGAGGAGGGGAGAATACGGTTAGAGAGGGAAGCGGCATTGATTAGAGAAACCGGAGAGAAGGCCGAAAGGGCTTTGAGAAGCCTTAGGGAGTATGAGGAAATAGAGGAAAAGGAGTGTAGGGAGCGTGAGGCGAGAGAGGAAAGGGAACGCAAGGAGTGTGAGGCGAGGGAGGAAAGGGAACGCAAGGAGCGTGAGGCGAGAGAGGAAAGGGAACGCAAGGAGCGTGAGGCGGAACGCAAGGAGTATGAGGCGAGAAAGGAAAGTGAACGTAAGGAGCGTGAAGCGAGGCGAAGGGAGAGCACTAGGAGAATAGCAGAGCTGGCCCAGCGGGACGCGCGGGAATGCGAGAGGAGAATGGTAGAAGCTGAGCGAGAGCAAAAGGAACTAAAGATACGGCAAAGT
>JAUCBJ010003736.1:0-48435 GCA_032718475.1 Nemertoderma westbladi
TTTAAAAAAAACAAAATAAATTCACACTGTATAAAATATTATCTATTTATAGATCGATTTTACGATTAATTTACAATTAATAAAAATTGATAATAAATATGCATGGAATTAAAATAATGCATTGGTGGGTTGAATACCTAAGGTGCCATGTTTGTCTCCCAGAAGCAACAGTTCTCGTGGAGGTTGAATGAGACCTTTATGCATTCCGGCTTGGATAACGATGCCTAGAGGTGATGCAGGAATTGTGTACCGGTACTGTAGACAGGGGGTCGCTGAACTCCTGGCGGCGATCGTAGTATTTGGGAATGAGGTAGCTTTTGTAGAGAAATCTTGTAGATTAGAGCATGGCTGGCTGAAACATTAGCGACGGTGGCACACACACAAAAGGGTGGGTAGAGCAAACAGGTTCGAAGAGTACCAGCCGTACCGAACTATTCGTCGGCAAGACGGACGTCAATGGATCGCGTTCAACCAATCACCAGAATCTGGTGCTTGGCAACCCTTAAGGTGGGATAAAGTGATGTTGTTACTGGTTGATATTAGGGTACTGTATGTACTGTAGTGCTGCCAGTTGGGATCGGATACGGGATCAAAGATCTTTGGTTGCTTGGTTCAGAGATATCATTGGCGAGGAGGGAGAGAAGCGCTCCCATTAATGTTCATGTAATCCTCATGATGATAACTCCACCTACTGGATCCAGAAGTCGAGGAAATCCTGCCAAGTACCTAACTGATCTAGACTTTGCTGATGACTTAGGAGTACTCTCAGAATCACTAGAGGGAGCCCAATGGATCCTCAGCTCATTAGAACATGCTGCTTCTAGTGTTGGTCTTTTTATTAACTCCAGAAAGACGACAATTTTGACAGTTAACTTTGAAAGTCCTCAGCAAGTCTCTGATCGGATGAGCATAAGCTCAAGGGATGGTATGCTTGAGCATGTGGACAACTTCTGTTTCCTGGGATCATGGATCCGGAAGTCAGGTGAGGACCTTCGAATACGTAAGGGAAAGGCATGGGCAGCCTTGAATAGGCTTTCCAGGATTTGGAAGTCACCGAGAATTAATCGGAAACTTAAGGTCCGATTATTTAGAGCAGCAGTAGTTCCAGTACTCCTCTATGGGAGTCCATGCTGGACTCTAACTGCTGAGGATACCAAATCTCTGGATGGCACATTTACAAGAATGCTACGCCGGGTTCATTGTGTCAAGTACAATGCACACATCTCCAACCAGACACTATATAACATTGGAGGTGTCTCATTGGTTCCCCCAAGCTTGACACTAGAACAAAATCGCCTCCGCTTTGCAGGACATTGCTTTCACCGTGAGGACCAGCCAGTGCATAATCTTGTACTTTGGCAGCCTCATGGAGTGAATAAGCATGGTGGACAGCCCATGACTTTCTTGAGACGCATCTTAAAGGACACTGGTCTTGAAGATGCGGATGATCTAGCAAATGTCATGGGTGATAGGGAGTTGTGGCGGCGCAATTTTGTCGACAAGCCGGCACAGCATTCTTAAAAATGCAGCTGCAATGCAGAATGCCGATACTAGTAGTAGTAGTAGTAGGGTAGAGCCAACAGGTTCGAAGAGCAACAGCCATACCGAACTATTCGTCGGCAAGACGGACGTCAATGGATCGCGTTCAAGCAATCACCAGAACCTGGTGCTTGGCAACCCTTAAGGTGGGATAAAGTGATGTTGTTACTGGTTGATATTAGGGTACTGTATGTACTGTAGTGCTGCCAGTTGGGATCGGATACGGGATCAATGATCTTTGGTTGCTTGGTTCGGAGATATCATTGGCGAGGAGGGAGAGAAGCGCTCCCATTACTCAACTGCTGCTCGATGGAACATAGGTCCATTCAAGTTTAAAATGATCGCGGAGGTTAGTTCGTGGTTGCATGCGGTGCAAGCAACTTGGGCAGTCAGGCTATTTGATGGGAAACCGAGGCCCCCAAACCGACAAGCAAGCCTGTGTCCAGCAGTCTGGAGTCAAGGACGTATTGGTCACATATCTTGGAGTGCCTACCTAACGCAGTTGTCAATGGGAACAATCAGGTAGGGAGCAGAAAAGGTTGGATAAGTTCTGAGGGTGTACATAAGTCTAGGCATCACCAGACTTAGGAAGGAATATTGCATCATGATGTTTAAAGAGTTCCACTCTTACCCTAAACAGCTGGTGGCATCCGAGTTTATCACTGAGGGTCAATTGTATTTTATTTATTAATCAAGCACGTTTAAGTAAAAACCTTACCGGTGGGTATGTCAGTGCCAAAGTATGTAAAAAAACTGATGTAGATTTGTATTATCACATTATTATGTATAGAAAGTAGGCCATGGCCACTTCTAGGATATGATGTCAGATATACTACAGTACTGATATTCAGTAAATATATGTGGACAGCTTGACAGTCTGTAGCCTATTATCATGGTTGTTCTTACAATACCGATACCGGTATTATAGTTGTATACACTTACAACAAATTGGCGCAGTGTGTAGGATGGTTGACTACTGTTCCGACCTTGCCTATGGTTCATCCTGTGTATTTTGTCTACAACTATACAACGAACCATTGGCAACCCGTACCGGTACCTAATGCTGTAACCAGGTAACCGGCTGACCGGTAACCTACAGACCTACCTACATAATAACTATAACTTCTGCATTTCAACTTTCAAAGGTGAATAGTGCTGTAGTGCTTTTGATTGTATAATATGGCTGCAGCACACCAACAGGTAAACCAAAATGTTACCTGATTGTTTCTGGCTTATATTGGCAATGCAAATAATTTTCGCACCGCTAAAACGGCGTTGGACCTGGCAATTCCGGAAATTCAGCGAAACAATGGCGATTCCGATCAAAAATATCAGGTACGTCTAGATAATCGAGAGATAAAAATGTCAAAATTCTTCCTTGTAAATTGTGGAATTCTGGAATTCAAGTAGCTAAGAAGGTTAACCAGCTTACATTACCGGTAGAACCTACTACTGTAAAGTTTAGTGAATTGGAACGGTTACTCCGCCGGTATGGTATAGGCTATAGAACCTGTGCGAAATATTCCCAGGGAGTGTGCTATTTTTTTCCGGTTGAAACAAAGTTCTTCCGAATCGGTTCAGGATTTTGTAGCCCGAATTAGTGAATCGGCTGCCCATTGTGAGTTTCATGCTGATGATTGTGAAACGAACATGAAAGCAGTTGTGAATTGTACTCAAACAATTTCTAAACCGCCGCCATTAATGGTTAAAGTTGATATATATGGCAAATTCATTGAGTTTCAGCTAGATGAAGGAGTTAATTTTGCTGTAATGAATGAGGATTACTTTCGTTCTCAATTCCCTAATCATGAAGTTAAAAATGCTTCCAAATATGTGCTTACTGTTTTCTTTAATGGTACAAGTCGTGCTAGTGGTCTTGTGTCTGTTAAGATGAAAGTAAATGGACATTCATTTATAGGTGAATTATTACTTCTCAAGGAACCAATTTCTCCTTTATTTGGCAGAAATCTTGTATTTGTTGCAAATGTTGGTGTTGATGCCTTGTTAGATGCTAGGCAAACCCAGTTAAATACTGGTAATTGTTATGTTCGTAAATTGAGTGAAAGCCTTGCATGTGTCAATACCAATCATGAGCAAATTTCTGCAAAGATAGCATTTTGAGGGTTGGCAAAGTTGGCTTTGAGGGAAGTTTTTGCAGTATTCGATACAAAGTTCGAAGTGTTCCTATATGATTGCGTGAAAAAACTGTGGAAGCTTTAGAACAGGAAGTAAGTGATGGTAAATATATCAAAGTGTTTGAGTCCAATTGTGCATCTCCTATAGTGATTGTGCCTAAACCAGATGGTAGTGTGGCGAGTCTGTGGCGACTACTCAATGTCAATAAATGCTCAAATGAAGAATGTAATTGTACCCATTCCCACATTTGATGATGTTGTGAACAATTTGCCACCTAAAATTTGTTATATATCTAAATTAGATTTGAAGTCAGCATATCACCAAATTCCTATTTCTGAAAATTCCCAGAAAAAGTTGACTATTATTACACCTATTGGGTTGTTACAACCAACACCTCTGCCATACGGTGTGAAACCCGGTACTGCGATTTGTCAGGTAACTATGCAGAATTTATTTGGAGATATTCCTGGTGTACAACCAATTATTGATGATATTCTTATTACTTCGGCAACCATTGACGAACATCTTTGTTCTTTAGAGCTTGTATTTCAGTGATGTCGTGAAAGAAAGGTTGTATTGCAGGTTAATAAATGTGAATTACTAAATAGTAGTGTTTCATTTTTTGGCCATGAAGTATCTATAGAGGGCATTCGTCCAGACAAGCGGAGAGTTGAGGCTCTCTTGGCTCTGCAACCACCAATTTCTAATGTAAAAAACTTGAAAAAGTTTGTCCAAAGTTTACTGGGTCAATTTAATTAATTGAGGCGATTTGTTCCTTATTTTGCTTCAATTTGTCAACCTCTGTATACATTGCTTAAAGATGACAGTGAACATAACTTGTCTTCTGAACAAGATGAAGCTTTAAATAAGCTGAAAGAAGCGATTGCTAAGCAAACATTGTTAAATTATTTCAATCCATCCGCTACTACTGTAGTGACATCTGATGGTGGTCCTGGAGGTGTGGGTGCTGTTCTTAGTCAAAGAAGACCAGGTTCTGATGAAGAAATTATAGGCTTTGCTTCTGTGACTATACCGAAAGCACAAATTTATATGCATCAACAGGATCGAGAAGCCTATACAATTCATTTTGCTTGTTCGTATTTTTCTGACTATCTTCTCCGCAGAAAGTTTATTTTAAAGGTTGACAACAGAGCACTTGAGTATGTTCTTAAGTCAGACAGAAAGCTACCTGTTGTGACATATCCAAACTTCATCGCTGGAGAATCGATTTGTTGCAGTACAAATTCACAACAGAGCGTGTTACCAGTGAAAATAATGAGGCTGATATTTTCAGTCGGAGTCCTTTATAGAGAGGGACGTCACAGAAGAACTTGTCCCAGTTCGTGCAATTGAGATTAGAGCAGCTCAGATTTTAAATGATGTACCGATTAATAGACAAGACTTGGAACAAGAGACAGAAGAAGATGTCTAATTGTTTAGTGTAGAATTATAAAACAAGTGTTAGATGGTGTCAATGTTACAAACAAAATCTACCGTACAATGAGTGACCAACAATGAGTGTTCATTCTGGACTTTTATTTTATAATGATCGGATTGTGGTTCCAACGAGTTTACGAGATAATGTATTGGGTATGTTACATGGTGATCACGTGGGTAAATCAGTGATGATTGAACGAGCCAAGCATTATATATTCTGGCCTGGTGTTAATCACGCCATTGAACTATATGCCAAGTCTT
The DNA here is from genome assembly GCA_032718475.1 of Nemertoderma westbladi. Taxonomy (NCBI): domain Eukaryota; kingdom Metazoa; phylum Xenacoelomorpha; order Nemertodermatida; family Nemertodermatidae; genus Nemertoderma; species Nemertoderma westbladi. The sequence goes on from JAUCBJ010003736.1 coordinate 5,374, forward strand.
GTGAGCCATGTGCTAAGTTTAATTCCGCTAATAAGAAAGTAGTGGAGCCATTATTTCAAACCACCAAACCATTTGAGCGAGTTCATATTGACCTTTGTGAAATATGTAGTAAGCAGATTCTAGTCTGTGTTGATTCATTTTCATTGTGGCCTGAAGTTTATGTGTGTGGCCCAACAGCAGAACTCTTCTCGAGTCGTACAGCTGATGGAGAGATTTATTGCAACTTAGGTAGTTGCAACATGTTATTTTCTGATAATGGTCCACAATTTGCTTCGACTAAATTTAACTTGTTTTCAAACATTATGGTATTGCTCATGATGATAATCCAGCTCCTTACCACCCAAATTCAAATGGAGCTGCTGAGCGACAAGTACAGTATATTCAAAAGGGGTCGAGGAAGATCATGACAGCTGCAAGCACTAATATTACATCCGCTGTCAATCAATTTTTGTTAGAGATTCGAAGCGCTCCACGACGTTGTCTAGATAACAAAGCACCATCCGATATGATATATTCTTACAAGTTTCGTTTGGTCCTAGATGGTCTGACTGAGAAACTGGAACCATATATATTCACTGCAATATCAGAAAAGTTTCAGCAGAATGATGCAGTGTATGTCAAAGTATACAATTATGGTAAGGCAACATGGATGGCTGGTCGAATTGAAAGTCAGATATCTCCAACGATGTTCCATGTTAGAGTCAGTGATGTAGTGGTTCACCGTCACATTGACCAATTAAAGGTGAGAGAAACTCCCTTTTCACGCGATTTTCCAGATATGGTGAGTGATAAACATGATGCTATAGCCCAATCTCCATCACCCCGGCATAGGGCTATGTATTCATAATCTGATGGTGGTATCCCTCCAAATCCTGGAGCTTCTATCCTTACTACTGAGCAAAGCTCTGGTCATCCATCTTCGATGCCTGTTGTTCCGGTTGGTGGTTCTAGTCAAACTGTGGAATCGCAAGTGACGTCATTGGTTACCCCAGCAACTGTTAAAAGATACCCCCAGTGATCAAATCGGGGAAAGCCACCAGACTGACTGTAAAGTTCCTCAGCACAAAAAACTTGATTCGCTATAAACTACTCATAGTGATTAATTCAAGAACTTTGAATATAATTGAATCTACTTACAACTTTTATTAGAATTTATCTACTTACATTTAAATTTCTTACATTTAAATTTGAACTAAGTCAGGATTGTATACTTATAGTTAGCGCCCTGACTATTAACTCCTATTGGAAATTGTTTCTACATGTCTCAATTATTTTTAGGGGGAGTATTGATGTAGATTTGTATTATCACATTATTATGTATATAAAGTAGGCCATGGCCACTTCTAGGATATGATGTCAGATATACTACAGTACTGATATTCAGTAAATATATGTGGACAGCTTGACAGTCTGTAGCCTATTATCATGGTTGTTCTTACAATACCGATACCGGTATTATAGTTGTATACACTTGGTCTACAACAAAAACTAAAAAGCAACAACACCTAAACATTCCATGCAATCAGTGATCAGCTGTCACCTGCCTCTACTTACCAATCCTATCCAAAATAATTGAGCGAGTGGTATACTGTATGACCAAGTTTATACATATTATATAACAAGCAAAATCATATCGAAGCTCCAATCAGGATTTCTCAATAGTAATATATATAATTTAGATAACTATTTTATATCTGTACTGTTGAGCAAACTCTACATAAATTCCAACCTGTGTATCGCCGGTAGTGCTGTTGCTGCAGTGCTGTGCAAGTGTGCTGAAGTGCTAGTTGCCACCGGTCAGCCGGTACCGGTAGTAGGGTGGTACCTACGGTGTGCACTACAACGGCAGTACAGCAATACGGTGTACCGTGCCAATGACTGAATGATTAGCGGTAACTATCTAAACTATTATATTATTATTACCGGTGCCGGTACTGGGCTATTAGGCCTAAACTATAATCACCGCAAGGGTTGCCAGGGCCATGTTTAATTAGATTACATGATATGGCATGTCTGCAGTGTATGGTACCGGCTGACCAGTATTGCAGTATTGACTGTTTGCGCTTTTAAGACCTTTGACAGTTTAACCTGCCAAATTAGGATGTCTTTTAGATGATATATAGTCTTTAGCTTATGACGAGTATTTGATACACTACATTAGCCGAAGCCAGTCTATGCGCATTCATTCACCCGCTGGATATACCCGGGAGACTGAATTCGGAAGCTTAATGATTGATGGTGTAAGCCTACTGTATTATTCGACTGATCGTAATATATAATCTCTGACAAATATTATTCACTTTCGGGAAATATTAACAGTTCCTTTAGGACGTGGCGCTCTAAATATATAAACAGAGTTATGACTTAAACTAGACACAACGAAAGGCTATAGATTAACGTATATGGCGCATTCTTTAGGAGATGCTTTGTTATCAGTTACAATCATACACAATGCTGCACAATACTGCATACTAATCTGCCGACCTTCACTAATTTTAGTCACGTATAAAGAGAGCAACATACAATTTATGTAGGGCCTATGAAATAGCATTAGATTCACTTCAAACCACTTAACATAGGTCGCAATCGTTTATATGTAACCGGTCTCTCTAACCTTTAGTATATCAAGAAGATTGGGGTGTCTGACTATTGATCAGTATTCCGATATAATATTTCATCCACAAATATAATGAATAACCGACAGTAAAAGCAGTAATATTAGTAAGATATGGTAAGATAACTCGGTTTGTTGAGTTATGTAACTCGGTAACTCGATAACAGATATACTTTCTATAATTAAGCCTACTAATGTTAAACTAAAGAATGCTGATACACGGAAGTGCCAAAAGCCGGTGTTCTTAGGCTCTGGGCAAAAACATAACACTGAACTACTGAGTTTCTGTATCCAACTCCAACACAGAGTCAAAAAACGCTCTGATTGGTCGACCGAGCAAAGAGAGAACAAAGAACAAAGAAAGGTTCGACGTGGCAATATCAGCTGTTAGCCGTCGTCATGGTAGCGACACTGTTTTCAAGAGGATCTAGCTTATTGCGTCACGAGATTGCGGATTATGTCCTCTAAAGTACAAATACAGAAGAAATCACTTTTATGTCCTCTAAAACACCAGTACAGTAAGGACACGGCCTTTTTATGCCTGGTAAACCAACTACAGAGTACTTTACGGGAAAATAACCGGTTAATTACGCAAAAGCTTTTACACCGCTCCCAGAAAATGGGATTTAAGTCTATAAAATATAACAAATCACAGTTTCTAAAATATAAAAATACTCTAAACAGTTAGTCTTTCTTACGCGGACGGCGTTTACGCAGTTTTTTGAGGCTAGCAAGAGTCCTTTTCTCTTTGGGGCGAGCCACTTTACTAGGAGGGCTGTAACTCCTGGGTGAAGGGTGCAATACAATTGCATCAGAAGGTTTCGGATTGCGATCGGTGTATCCGCCGGTCGAGGTACCTGGTTGATCGATATCAACTTCAGCGGAGCGAGGTCTAATGGCCTTTAGGGCGCGTCTTAGGACAGCAGCTCCTACTGGTCCTTGACGGGTCGTCTGGACAACGGCGGTAGGCGGACCATGAGTGGTGAGAAACTTCCTTGGTTTAATAGTTCTTTCCAGCTCACGTTCTCTGGCTCGATATTCGTAGGGCCGTCGAGATACTTCCTGTAACTCAGGGTGCGAGTTGATAAATAAATCGCCATACTCAGGGTCTTGACGGATATAATTGATCAAATGGTATGAAGTAATATCGTTAGGATTGACGTTCCTAAGATATCTTCGAACAAATTTGGTGGAAATACACTCACCAACACGCTTCATTAGCTCGTAACTCGGTATGCGTGTTTTTTGTTCCACAGACGCTAATAAATAAGGATGGAACGCGTAAACTCCCTCGTAAGAGCGTCCAGGGTAGTATCGATGATGGGACTCACAATGTAAATCCGCATTCGCTTCCCAAGCTCGGATGTAGCGCAGGGTAATCATTTCATCTACGCTCTCTAAATCGTGATTAAAGGGGCAATTATAACTGGCATGTCCTTTAAGTTGACAGTGGTGGCATTGAGTCATAAATTGGGGGCAGACTGCAAAAATATGAGAGTTATTAAGTCTGCAATACGCACAATATATCTCCATCATCGGTTGTTCGTGGAAATAGGAGCAGGGTACGTCTGAGTCCATAGGGGTGAAATGGTCTCTCGATGCGCATAATCGACAACGTTTTCGAGAAACATAGTTAGCGTGTCGATAATCGTATGCGGTGAGACATTGTGGACCTTGATACCACTCTAAGACGTAGTCGTTATCGCTGCTCCGGGGCGCTGTAGGCTGAATCGCTTCAGCTTCTAAGCATATTGGTTCGTCTTCCAATTGCATAGCTGAGGTAGGTGCGGCTGTCTCCGCAAGCGGACCCACTGTCTGAACTTCGACGACAGAATAACCCGTGGGTATTCGGGGTCTTTGTATAACAGATGAATGTAAGTTCTGTATACAAATGTCCTGAAAAAGGGCAAATCCCGCGCTGTTTAGCTTCTCCGCCGCTGAGTCTCTCAGGCTGAGTTTGGTCAGAGCGCGGTCCTTGAACTGACTATCAACGTTACGGAATGGAGTCAGAAAGCGCCTGAAACATTCAAAGCGGATGAATTTATTGTGTTCATCTAACTTGGCGAGTTTGGTTCCAAGTATTAAGGGATGGGCGCGTATGGTACAACTGCACACATCGGCTAGCCAACCGGCAAGTGCTGCGTTTTCAAAGATCGTGTATATAGCTAAGGAGGGACGAAGTGGAACACTCATAAAGCTATACACGGCGCCAGGTGCGGTCAATGGTCCATCAAAGTATAAACGAGAATAGTGATCTCCGTATACTTGTTGGTAATTTATAGGATTTCCAACCTTGAAATTCCATCCGTATTCTTGAAAAGCAAGATGTCCGATGGAGGTTCGTTGTACTTTAGTAATTCCGCTAGGTGTATTGGCATACATAGTGCGGAAGAAACCTCGGCCTTCTGCCCAAGGAGCAATCAGCTGAGTATCAACGAAGGGGTATGGAATGTTCTCCATATTCCGAAAGTCGTTCTGTAGGTCTCCATAAACAGCTGAGCCGATTTTAAGGATTCCTTCATTAAACAACATCTCGAGAACGGGTTGGGGTAACATCGATCCATCGATACCCATGGCCGGTTTGCGCTCGGTGTCGGTGACGTAACGCTGCGCGAGTTCAAATTGTCCATGTCGGAGTTTCTTTTGTGTCTCAGTAAGAGTTTCAAAAGAATAATCAATAACGTCGGAACACGCTCGAGTAAATACGTGGGTAGAACCAGCGAGTCCTCGTATATGTATCATCCGCGTAGTTCCAAGTTCTCCAACCGGAACGCTACCTTCGTTATCGTAAGTGACAACTACATATATCTCGATAACGTTAAGAGTTTCGTTCCACTCTTTTGTGGCGTTTTCTAGTGTCATTCCCACAGGATGCTACAAGGTAGCGCATTCGCTAGCATTAGGCAGGTCTTTATACTTTAAATATTGTGTGGTATGTGTTTCCTCATCTCCATATCGTTGTATTCTTTCCTCCTCGAATAACACATCAAGATTCCAGTGCACTAAACGAGTTTTGATGAATCCATCAAGATTATACGGAGGTATTGTTTCTTTCTCTATTCTGGAAACATTATATGGTTTTCGAAATGAGTTTACTTTAACTAACTGATCCAGATGTTTCTGCAGTTGTTCGAGTTCGACAAGATCGAGAGGATTTATTAGCGGTAGAAACTTCAGACTATGTGTAGGATCTTCCGGTTTTACCATGTAATATTGTTTTAGATTGACGTAATAAGGGTGATCTTTGATCCCGTAAAACGAGTCCGGTAAAGGTCTAGCGCGTATGTTTACATCGTGTACCATGCGACGGACAAGATCTGCTCTATTGTCCGGAGGTTCAATGAGTATACCATCGACACGAGCGGATTCGATGGGCGGACGCTGCAACATAGCAGCGTCGGCGATAAGATCTCGAGATCTTAGGTTGATATCAACCGGTTGGGGTTGTGCCGTCGCAAAAAGTTTGTCTCCGAAATGGGGAACCATCGAGGGATGAAGAATGGTTTTAGAGTAGAGATCCGTCATAAGGATTTGCGCTTCGGGTTGAGCTAAAGCCGCTTCTTCTCTCTCATCCAGTTCTATATGTCTCTCCTCGAGCTGATTCTCCTCCGCTTGTTGTTGTAGACGCTCATCTAGAAACTCTTGTAAAGAGTAGGTTCGTCCACGTTCGATGTCCTCCTCGAGATTTTGTATTTCTCTATCGAACTGGGGTAAAGCTAATTCCTTCACCGCTTGGACTTGTTGCTGCAATTTACGCTTCTCCAAACAATCGTACGTTCCCTTTCCGATTTTCTGCCGAATAGCGTCTAATGCGTTTCGTACGACGCTCTCTTCGACTTCCGTAACGGGTTGGATAGAGGTGAAGCCGGGACGGTTGTATGGGTTAAACGGCGATATTAGATGACCACGTCCCAATCCAGCTAGGTAGGGTTGGCGAATGTCTCGTGAGCCTACTACCGGAGTGCCACCGATCAACTGTTCGGGTAACACTAGATCTTTGAACAGTGAGTACAGTTCGGGAGGGTCCGTGATACTATTAGGGTCAAGAGTTTGAGGTCTAACTAAGGAATGCGGAGGTCTGACCGAGTATTCCGGAACTCTGATCATCGGTTTGTTCAAGGATCGCTTGAGTCGAGCGACCGCAGGGGACACGTCGAACAGGTTTCGCTCGAAACTCCCGTAAGTATATCGTGTAAAACTGTGTTTAGCGCAACGTCTCCGCGGATGTTTATGTCTTTCCGTTTGCTGATTGGGTCTAGGGCATTCGTCGCAGTAATACCAAAGACGCATGTCCTGCAGAGGAAACGCGGGTGATCGTTCTCCAGTTTTACAATATTCCTCCATCTGTTCGAAGCTATCTGGGACAACAGGTAGCGGTCGATCGGCGGTAAGATACATCATAGTGAAATAGAGTCTTTTGAGTTCTATCATAGGATCATGATGTATACCTTGAGGATATCGAGTTTCGAGATTTTGTTGACTGGCAATATTGAGGTATGTTTCTCTCAAGAATTCCAGATAATCGTTGAAGTCGTTGCGTTTATCCGGTTCTTCAACGTCTTCTCTTTCGAGTCGGTTTCGAATAGAGTTCTCGTGTTCTATTCTTGGCTTATCGTTCCGATTCCGTTGGGTATGATATTTAAATAAAACCATTTCTCTTTCGGTATCCACATCGTCCGTATCGTGTAAATCGATAGGATGGCCGGTAGTTATGAAGTCCATATACGTACCATTACGATGCGTATAACGAGCGGTGAACTTTCTATAATCCAATTCACGTGTAAGTTGCTCCGGGGACATTGGCGGTTCGATATAACGACCATCATCCTCCGTAGTAGTTGGACCAGCGTCGCCGCGTATCAGGCTATCGACAAACGCTTGTAAAGGTAGAGTATATCGCTCCCTGATACCAAGATCATCTTCTATCAATTCAGTCATATCTGCTATGAGTTTATCAATATTATAATGAGTTTATATATTAGGCTAGCGGGCGTCGCTGCCTACCCCTCTTTTGCCCCCGGACAGTGTAAGATCCTCAGCGCCGATGTACCGTCGTCGCTGTGCTTTCGCCAACGATGTAGCTACACAACGACAACGATAACCGGCACAAGTCACTTCACTGTCCGTCCCAAAGGCTTAGATGTACTGCAGGTTCTTCTTGGAGAGTTAGGGTTACTTTCACAATTGCGACTCGCTACTGTAAACACACCTTAGTAGTAACATTCACCTACAAACGCACAAATTCCACGTAACTGTCACAAATGGTACACATTCTATCACACATTCGGGTCATTTGTCAGTTAGTCAAGTGCCTTCCAGAATGTCACGTTGTTATTATGTATCCTTGGATACTAGCGGTGTGCTATTTATTCCGTATGCTATTCAATGCGCAAGCCCTTTATTGTTCTTTTAACTCACTTCTAATTCTAGCGTGGTTGTTGCCATGGTGACATTATGGAAAGCTAGCGGTAGAATTAGGGTAATTCTCATGCATACAGATCTGGGATGCTATTTAATAGTAATTCTTTAATGGTCAATATCCCCTTTATACATGATTCTATAAATTTTATCGGCTATTGACTATACATTGGAGATTCTCGCACACAAATACACTTAATAGAGTGAATCTCCGCTCCCATGATCTATTAATTAATGGAATTTTGGGAATGTTATAAATTGTATAAAATGACAATTTATTAAATTCATTGAAATATCTGAATTTAAATTTATTCCCGTAAATTTTATTATTTAATGTTAAATAGACACAATTTTATTCCAGAACGTGTCTGGGAACTTGGATCCTTAATTCTAGGAATTTTGTCCTTTTAAGAGTATCGGTAAGTGCTACGATATCTTAATCGACTAGAATTTTAAAGGATCTGATATTTGACAGAATTTTGTAAATATTAATAATTAATATTTAGGATGGGCACCAGTTTATTCCAGAACTTGTCTGGGGGCATTAACCACTGATTCTAGAATTTTGTCTTTCAAGTATATCGGTGGGTGCCGCGATATCTTAATAGACTAGAATTACAGATGGTCAAAGGGTTTAACAGATTTATTTTGCGTTATACGCTACTGTTAAAGGGACATCACGCTACTATATGTATTATTTAATATACGGTATGAGAGCAAATCGCACGTTTCCAAGGTCTACCCAGAGCTTGGTTTAGCCGAGACACGAGGATCTGAACTTTGCATTCCTAATACTCTGCCTACCAATAATACTTGAATATAGTAGTGGCTTTATTGTACTTTAATAAGTACGGACATTTCATCTTACTGTAGTCATGTATTTATAATGTAATACGGACAGTAAGGAAGGAGAAAAAGAATTATTTCTCGTCGTCGCACTAAATATATAATACAAGTAATTACGTAATAAATGCGAATATATTGCACTAATCTACTAAATGTTCGCTAAAATAACATGTTACTAAATAAAATTAAATAAAACGATTAAAATAAAATTACATAATAATACATACTTAAATATAAAAGAATAAAACAAATACAAATATAAAATAATATGGTCACACACCCACTCCAGCCGTTTTTAAGTTGGGGAGTCCCTAGATGTTTGTTGGATTAGGGAGGTGGTCGTGGGAAGAGTATCTTGTCTCCCATAGTTTCCGGAGAGTTCTCTGTCTCTTTCCAGTAAACATAAGTGACCAACTGGGCGATTGAGCTGCTGTGTCTCAAAGACAATTCCCGGTTTCGACGACGAGATCTACCGATCGCACCAAACCATCATCCGAGATGTGAGTCTCGATGATACGACCTGTCTGCCACCGCTTACGTGGAAGATCCACATCCACAATAAGAACCATGTCTCCAGCGCTGACGTTTTCTTGCTGCGCAAACCACTTAGTTCGAAGTTGTAGCGTGGGCAGATAATGTTTTTCGAAATGGTCAGCGAAACGACGGGATAACAACTGCATGAGTTGCCAAGTTTGTCGGCAGTATTCGTCTCCGTCTGTGATTTCCGATTGTGGGAGCATGGCTACAGGTTTCTTCAGTAGGAAGTGCGCGGGTGTTAGCGCCTCCAGGGAATCGGGACTCGATGAGACTGGCATAAGCGGTCTCTCGTTGAGATAGGCGGCGATTTCTTCCATTAACGTCCGCAAAAGTTCGTCGGTGAGATAAGCGCGACAAGGCACTATAAAATGAAATGCTGTCTTCACACTTCTTATTAATCTCTCCCAACTTCCTCCCCACCAAGGGGCGTCGGCGGCGTTGAAGGTCCAACTAGACGCTGTTACTCGTAGTTGGTCGTCCACCTGTCTTTGGTTTCAATCTTTGACGTAAGCTTTGATTTCATTGTTGGCACCAATGAAGTTTGTTCCCTTATCAGATCTCATCGTGTTACTAGTGCCAAAGCGAGCGATCTGTCGTCGTAAGCTTAATAGAAAGCTGTTGGTAGATAAATCGTTCACCATATCGAGATGGATGGCTCTACAAGTCATACAAACAAAGATTACACACCATCTCTTGACTATAGTCCTAGCACGATATACTTCAATAGGGCCAAATAAATCCACACCGGTATTAGTAAAGGGTGGTTCATAAAAGCTTACTCGTTCCCTAGGTAATTCTGCCTCTCTCTGTGTTAAAGGCCTACTGAATGCTTTCCTACAGGGTATACAGTTCCTAAGAACTTGGTTCAGAGCTCTACGGGGTTTATAAAAATAATAGCGATTTCGAATTTCGCTAAGAACTCATTCTCTACCAGCATGATAAAGTTTGCTGTGAACATCTACAATCATCTTGACTTGTATTTCAAGATTTCTAATGAGTATGGGGAACTTAGTATCAAAGGATAATGGGGCATTCGTTAACCTTCCTCCAACACATATCAACCCATCTATCATTGTGCTAGAGAAACGATCCCTTAAGCGCATCTGTGGATTTCTCAACAACAGGAAATACTTATCGGAATCTTCATAGCATTGTAAGAGTCTCAGCATCTGTTTGTTGGTTTCTTCATGCTCCTGATAACTGATCTTCTCCTTCAGAAACCTGTCGGGTATCTTATGTTTGGGAAGATCTTTAATAACATGGACCTGCACTGATGTGATTGGAGCGGTATCACCCTTTGTTTTCATCCCAGAGTAGTGATGGTGAAAACATCTCTTTAAATATGTAACGGCCTTACAGAGCCGATTCCAGGAACTGTAGTGATGTATCGCTCTCTGCAGAAGAGGTGAGAGTCCTTGCGAGACGTCTGGTATGCCAGATTTCCAATCCTTATCACGGATTTCCACAACGGGTTTATTTGAGGCTGTGGGTTTCTGATCCAAAGCGTCGTCTCCGGAAGTATGTAGGACAGACAGATCTACTGTGGGTTTGAATAACTTCGATTTACTCGCCTGAGTTTTAGGTTTGACTTTCTCCGCTCCCTTGGCCTGTCTAATCTCTGCTGTAGTAAGATGAGGAGGCCATTCTTCTTCTTCTTTGTAGAGGAAGTCGGGTCCACCTAACCAGTCTGGAGTATCTACCAGTTCTTGTGGAGTTGCTCCCCTGGAAGCGATGTCCGCTGGATTAATTGTTCCGGGGCAATGTCTCCATTGATCCATCGTCGTGCGACTGAGTATAATAGCTACTCTGTTGGTAACGAAGACGCTGAACTGACAGACTTCATTGGTGATATACTCCAACACGAGTAAGGCGTCGGTCCAATAGACAGTTTTCTCCAGGGGATAGTCGATCTGTTCTGTTACATTCCGGCCGATGGCTGTAGCGTATAGAGCCGCTTTTAACTCCGCTCGAGGAACTTTCAACTTGTTGTTTATCAATGCCTTAGAGGTAACCAAGGCGACTTTGATTCCGTCCGGAGTTTCCACCCTTAGGTAGGCTACTATACCGATTCCCATATCGCTGGCGTCTCCAAACACATGGAGTTGATATGAATACGTAGGGAGAACATGACCAAAATATGAACGGGAAATTATAAAGTTTTCGATGGCTGGTAGAGAATCTTCCCATTTCATCCACTTCTTTAATAATTCTTCCTTAAGTGGATCGTCCCATGAGTGGTTTTCAAGTCACATTTGTTGTACTAAACTCCGAGCAATTAATATAACTGGGCTAATAAATCCCAATGGATCGAAATAAGTGCTCAGGATACTTAAACAAATCCGTTTAGTCCGAACTGGATTATCTCGCTGTTTTAATTGGAAAAACAGGATATCTCTTTCTGTGTCCCATTTCAAACCAAGGGTCTTAGTTTCTGGGAGATCATCCTTTATTAGATCTAGGTCTTTTGTTCCTCGATCTTCTACCGGGATCGACTCCAGAAACTCACGGGAGTTGCTAGTGAATTTAGTTAATCGAAATCCACCTTTCTTTAAGCATTCTACCGTTCCTTTAGTGACCTCAATGGCTTCTTCGACTGATGGAAGGGACTTCAGATTATCGTCCATGTAGATGTTTCGTTTGATATTGTCGATCACCTCTTTAGAGAAGGCGTCTCGGTTGTCATCCGCAGTGGTGCGCACCACGGAACAGGCGTTTGAAGGGCTCGAGATTATCCCAAAGGCTTGGATGGTCATCCAGTACTCCACCGGTTTCTTGTTGAGGTCTCCTTCAGGTCACCACAAAAATCGTAGGCTATCTCGATCCCTATCCAGCGCTTTGACTTGTAAGAACATGCCTTTTATATCTGAGGCGAAAGCAATGGAATATTGTCTTAATCTTAATAGTATTCCCAACAAGGATTGGAGTAAGTTGGGTCCGGGTAACAATTCAGAATTAAGAGATTGGCCCATATAAAGGGCGGAACCGTCAAACACCACTCGTACTTCATGGGGTTTACCAGGTTTGGGAACGTAATGGTGAGTTAAATAATACGTTCTCTCAGTTATAGGTGTTTCTTCCGGTACTAGCTCCGCATATCCCTTGCTAATAAACTTCCTCAACTGCGTTTGATACATTTCTTTAGCTGAAGAATTTGCCGTAAGGCGTCGATGTAGTTGAGCAATTCTTTTCTCCGCCAAGGGTCTGTTGTTTACGAACTTTGGTTCTCGCTTTCGGAAAGGTAGACCGATCTCATATCTACCTTGATCTTTAAGAAAACGTGTAGTTGTCTCTTGGATCTGCTTGGCTCTTTCTTCCTCTACCGATAGGGCCTTATCATAGGAATTGGACTCTACAGCCTCTTGAGTAAAGAATCGTACGGCGTGTTCGTCCCGAGTCTTGGCATTATAACGTTCAATGATGTCATTAAGCTCGTCGTTATAGTCGTCTCGCTCTGATGGAAGAAGGAGTTGACATAAGTTCACTTGGTTTTGCCAAGTCTCGTTTTCCTTAAGGAGATCGATGGCATTCTCCTCGTCAAAAAGTTGGTGGACATCGTCATTATCTGAGGAGTATGGTGTTCCCTCAGTTGGATCATCTAACTCACTGCTCTCGACTTCCCATTCTCTCACTTGACATACCTGGTCTTTCGGTAATCTTTCCATGAGGGTTCTACGGGAAGGGCAAGTAAAGTACCAACCCACTCTAGTTCTTCCCGCATAAGCTTGTAGTGGTTGCGGTTGAGCGGGCCGTTTCACCAATGTCTCGAGCGCTTCATGCGCGTTTTGACCGATGAGTATTTGCACTCCAGGGTAATCGGTGTTGAATCTAGGTATTTCCAGCTGCTGGGTGAAATCGTCCTCATCCCAGTTATAAGGTTCCACTTGAGTGGTAGCGAAGTTCTTTATCGCCACCATTTTTACTGACCTTATACTATGTTCTCCTAGTTCATCCTGGGGGGTGGACAACGCACCTACATAATAATCCGCGATTACTGTAGATTTCCAAACCTGCATAATTCCTGACATGTTTAGCTTAGTTCGGAACTTGGGTTGTCCAGCAAAGATGTCTTCGGCTAGTTCTTTGTCGATGAATGTTCCTGTACTACCGGAGTCAAGGAGGGCGTTCACTACATAACTTCTTTTAGGTCCGTGGACCCTTACCTGTACTACAGGAAATTCTCGGATTCCTACATTGGAAGATGGCGCTTTCCAAGATGGTTGTCGATCAGAAGTAGTTAGGATGAGGTCGCTGTCTGTATCTTTTTCATACGTGAGTGCTCGATACACTGCGGTATTTATCATGTAACAGGATTCGTTTTCGTCGGAGAACTCGTCCGTATTGAATCCTTCCATCTCAGATTGATCAGTGTCGTTCACATCACTGAATTGGACATGTAGTTCGGAATCACTTACCTGACTCGGACTATTTCGCTCGAATTCAGTGTGCAACAAGATATGATGTTTCGCACCGCACTTTGCACACCTTGTGTCGGAGTAACAGGTTCGCCGTTGGTGCCCTTGTCTGAGGCAATTATAACACAACCGCTTATCCCACATGACTTCCCGTCTCTCAGTTAATGATTTCTTTAGGAATTCATCACACATATTCAAGCGATGGGTCCCGTCACATAGCGCACATTTCGGTTTGATGTTACTTACCTTACTTTGAGTAACATTGTGTACACTTGTTTTTTCTTCGGGCTTTTTCACCTGAATTCTCTTAGGAGACGTAGGAGGAGTTTTTCTTACCTGTTCTCTCCTGTCATTGGTTCGAGACTTGAATTTACTTACCTGATCTTTAGGCATTTTATTGACATAATAAGATCTGTCAGTGTCTTTCCCGCTATCCTCTCCTTGAGAAGTCTGGCTTTCGCCGTTGTCTGTATAACACACTGGTGTTACCTTTCTCCTAGAGACGGGTTTTTCACTTACCTTGTTTTCCGGGGTCTTCTCTCTGGACAGTTTTAGGAGCTGTAATTTCACTTCTCCATCTAGGAATGACATGAGATCAGCCATGGTAGGGTCTCGTCGTTGTTGTTCCATCATATATAACACTTTCTTATCCCAGCGTGTACCTACTCCACCCTTCGGTAAAGTAGAAGCCACTGCTCTAATAACCATAGCACTCTGATACTCATGAGACTTACCTAGCCAATCTAATTGTCTGCAGATCTCCTGAATCTCATCGGAAAACTCTATAATCCCGCTGCTAATAAACTTTCGGGGCGCTACCAACTTTGCATACAAATACCCAGCTATGTTATTCCTATTACCATACCTGATGTTTAGTGTATCCCAAACTTGTCTTAATCCGTCTGGATGTCCAATAAACTTTAACGCCATTAACTTGGGAGATCCTTCCAAGCACTCGATGAGGAATCTAAGTTTCTCTCCATTAGATAGTACAGAGTTCTGTATGTTATCTTTGTAATATTCATTAAAAGGTAACCATTTCATCTCATCTCCATTGAACTTGACGATCTCTCCCACCTTTACCGCTTGCCGGGCTTCGGTTCTAGCCGTTTGACGCGTAAAACTTTCTTGGGCCATCATGTTATTTAATATCGAGTTATCGGTATATAAATTTCTCGGATTATGATCAGGTCTATAGGGAATATCATTGTCAACAGGTTTATAATTACCCTTAATAGGGTTCACTATAGGAGTTTCTACCTCGCTAGCAGTATAGATGCATGTAGGCTCCACACCTTGCGCATGAGATACTTCAGACCTAACAGGTTGACACATTGTTACAGGGGGTTGTGACGGGATCCAGGAGGGATCCCGATTTATCCGGTATTTAGTTCACGCGTCCCCGCCGTGTATAAAGAGTGAATGAAAGTAAAATGAGTTCTGAAGTTCGGTGTATAATAATAGAGGTATAAGATATAGGTATATTGTATAGTATATGGAAGGCGGGATACGGTAACTAAAAGTCCCGTGCTCCCCTATCTAAACTAATTAACCTATGCTAGCACTACTGCACTGAGATAACTGAATTACTGATATTGGGTTACTGGTTATATTGCACGGTTGGCCTAATTACTACCTAATCGATGCCTTGCCCCCCTCTGATTGGTTGATACCCTTGTTGGCACCCCGTGGAGTGTTCCCGTTCACTCCATCTGTTCTCTCTGGGTTAGGGGTTTGGCCCCTGACCCTTTATTGTGTGCTTCCTTCCCACTCTTATTGGGATGGCACGAGTTGGTTAATTATCCAATCTCGTGGCTCCCAATATTGCTTATCGGCTTATAACTTTATGGGGTGTTAGCGGGATTGAATAAGCTAACACTCCCCCCCATGCTATCTTCCCGGTAAGAAGATAGCATCAACCAAAAAAGTGCGCTACAATCCCGCTGGATCCCGATCTAGTATCGGGTGTGGGGTGGAATCCTTTTCTCTCGGAGCCAGCTTTCCAGGCCGCTCCCTATGGGTATGATATTGCTACCCTCTGGCGTTTCGTGTCGGGCCGATCGTGCGCTTCTCTCACACAATTTTTGTTTCCCCAACACTCTCACCACTCTACTCCAACTCTCGCATACTCCCGGACCTCCTCGTCCCACACTCTTCCTCTCACTTCTCCTCCCCCACACTTGAATTGCGCCCACGTTCTCTTCGCACTCCGCACTAGTTACTCCATCCCTCCTTGACTACCTTATCCCTTCTGACGAATCTCAACCCCCTCCGTGCCGTCGCACTCAGGAAATGTGAAATCGTCTGGCGTCTTGTCCCTAGTGCCATAGTCAGTTAGCCCCCCAGTCCCAGTAGCTAATTGAGAAAGGTTGTATGACTATAGTACTTACACCACTCTCTCCGCACTCCGCACTATCACCTCCCCACTCTCTTGTCACTCCCTAAGGCTTTAATCTCTAATGCTACCCCTGTGCTATCATACTATCTACCTACTGCTTACTAACTCTAACTATCTAACTAACTCTGCTAACTACTAACTCTTACTACTTCTAGCCCTAACTGAGAGCCTCTAACTTTCTACTGACTCTAACTCTCTACTAAGTCTAACTAACTCCTACTAACTTTCTACTTCTACTAACTCTACTTGACTCCTCTGAGTCTACCAACTCTGCTAACTAGCTCTACTAACTCTACTCCACTAGCTCTGCTAACTCTACTCCACTAGCTCTGCTAACTCTACTAACTAGCTCTACTAACTCTACTCCACTCTTCTAACTACGTGGCGCTTGCGGTGCCCACAACCACTCTACTATATGGCACCCTATGTGCCCTCTCTGCTCTACTGTACTACCTGGCACCCTATGTGCCCTCTCTACTACACTACTACCTCTCTAACTCTACTACCTGGCACCCTATGTGCCCTCTCTACTACTCTACTCTATCCCTAACTCCCTAACTCTACTACCTGGCACCCTATGTGCCCGTCTCTACTACTCTACTCTATCTCTAACACTCTAACTTTACTACCTGGCACCCTATGTGCCCGTCTCTACTACTCTACTCTATCTCTAACACTCTAACTTTACTACCTGGCACCCTACGTGCCCTCTCTACTACTCTACCCTATCTCTAACTTACTTCCTTTACATCCACTCGCCTGCACGTGATGCTCTGAATGCCGGCAGAGTGGGTACGTTAATTATGTGAACTACTACTAACTCTTACTAACTCTACTTCTATCTACGTGGCGCTAACGGTGCCCACAACCACAACCGGTACTACGTACCCTCTTACTAACTCTACCTCTATCTACTAACTCTACTAACTCCACAACCTACTACTCCCTCTTACTAACTCAACTAACTCTACTACTAACTCCTTTTGTGCCCGGCACCTCTTGTGCCCGGCACCCACCCTAATTAACATACCCTGCTCTTACATCAAACACGTCATCACGCCCGTGCCCCACTAAGTTCAGCGCATTCCCTACTAACTCTAACTACGTGGCGCTTCCGGTGCCCACAACCCTTCTACTGCTACTACTAACACTCCTAACTAGCGGTACTACGTACCCTCTTACTACTCTAGCTCTCTCTACTAGCTAGCGGTACAACGTACCCTCTTACTCTTACTAACTCTCTCTACTCTTACTAACCGGTACTACGTACCCTCTAACTCTTACTCTCTAACGGTACTACGTACCACCCTTTAACTAACTAACTAACTAACTCTTACTACCTAACTTCTACCTACTCTATTATTTAATTATTTTCTTATTTTTAATTAAATAATTATTTTATATTTTGTGCGTGGGAAGGGCGTCTCGCCCTCATTCCCACCCCCCTCAGTCCAAAACTTTGGACGACTAAAAACTCTCACGTGCCCCTTCTTCCAGTAGGCACTCTCCTGCTGCCCTCCTATACGTCCTCTAACTCTTCGCCACACTCTCTTCGGTGCTACCTTTGCTGGCCTCCCCCTTCGTATGTGCGCTGGCATTAGAGCCCTTGACGACCCCCGCTCGTCCCTCGGTATACGCGGTGTCTGCCCATGTAATGCCCCCTCGCACTGTGTCAGCCCTGCGTGTGTATGCAACACGCCTCCTTCTACTTTCCCGACTCCTTTGCTCATGGACTTCTCTACCCCTGGTTTAGTCCTTTCATATCCTCTCCCTTTCCAACACTCTCCGGATCTGTGTCCTTTTACCACACATCGATGACATAGTCCGTTTGCGTCTGTGTAGGCTACACGATCTCGTTTGGGCAACGCTTGCCAGTACTTGCAATTCCTGGTCTTATGGGTTCCGTCCCGATGTAATTGACATTGGAATCCTGGATTATAGCGTTTCCTGTATAGTCCTTCACGTATCGCGCTTAGGTTTATATGTACCGATTTAGTGTTTCGATTGTCTAGACTCGGCCTACTGGGTATATTGGGATTGTGTTTATTTTTGGTGTTATTTTCTTCCTGTCCCCGCCACGGTGTGGCCCTGCTACCAGCTAGCTGTGGACTAGCAGTCCCCTGTACGGCCGCGTGTGGTGGTGACTGTCCGCACGATCTGTTCTCGTCCAGGGAGTTCGATGTTCTTGCTCCTATCGGGGTATATTGTCGATATTGTGATGGGGGAATGTCACCCTGTCCCCCCCCCGGCCGGTATGTTTGGTGCTGGGGTTGATGTTAATATATTGGGGCCCATACATCTATCTCCAATAACTCCCCCCTCCCCTGGATATATATTATGTCCCTGTGTATTATAGTCATGCTGCTGTACCGATATAGGCCTACCTACCTCTCGCCTACCTACGGGTATGTACTCCGCGACTTCCGGATCTAATCCCGTCGTTCGCGCTACCCTATCACCTACTCTATCTCTCCCAGCATGGCCTATAATAGTATGTGCAGTAAGGCCTACAGTATGTCCTGCAGTCTGCATGTGCCCTTCCGAACCGAAGTTTATTCTTCGCGAATCTCGAATCTCCCCGCGACTACTGCACTCTCGATCGGCAGCTATATCACGTCGGGAAGTTTCCCTTCGATCCCCTATCCTGCTCTCGTCTTCGTATTTGTACGTCCTGTACCCCTCTCTTGGCGTGCGGTGCGTTTCTCCGGGGCGACGGCAATCTCCCGAAGTTCGACCCCACTGGCTCCCTGACTCCATCTCTACTATCGACGGTCCGCTATCTGTCCTCACACTGCTATTGTTCGTGGCGACACCTTTTCTACTATCTCCTCTTCTTCTCTTTTCAGTGCAGTATTCCGGCTCATGAGATCTCTCGTCGACCTCCCGGTTAAACTCCACTGTTCTTCTTCCCTCTTCTGATCGGGCTCGACGCTTCGCCTGCCCTCTCGCGACGTCAACCTGCCTCTCTCTGCTCGATCGCACGCCGCTGGGGATACTCGCAATCCCCTTATTACTCTCCGTCGCCGGGTGTTGCGGTTTACCTGATTCGGCCCGCGCATTATCCGCTGACGGCTGTGGGACACTCTCTGCCCCCCCTCTCTCTCTACTAACTTCTCGCGGTGGGGTGTCCGTAGCCCCCCCCCCCCACCCGCCACTTCTAACTTCACTACCTCTTACTACACTTCTACACCCCTCTTGTGGGGCATTCTCTGCCCCCCCTCTCTCGGCACTAATCTTATGTGGTGGGGCGCCGGTAGCCCCCCCCCCCCCCCACTCGCCACATCTAACTTCACTATCTCTTACTTCGTCTCTACACCCCTCTCTAGTCGACACACTGTTTCTACTGCGGCCGGGTCTATTCACCCCCGCCTCTCTCTCTACTACTGCGTGGCCTACCAGGCCCACCTCGGGTTGGCTCAACCGCGCCACTTCCTGCCTACTAACTACGTGGCCTACCAGGCCGCCGTCTGCCGGGCTATACACGTCTGACGCGTTCACATTAATAGCACCATTCCCAATATTATTTGTTAAATCAATTAAATTATTAGAATTTGAAACGAGATTTAAATTATTTAAATTAGAATTATTTGAATTTTCAAAATTTAAATTATTGTTCGTATTATTTGAATTATTCTGAATATTTGAATTAACGTTATTATTTGAGTTTAAGTTTAAATTACTACTACCAGGTAAAATATTATTCGCTGCAATAAAGGGATTAGGGTTATCTAATACGGTACTATTAACATTAACTACTTCTAACATACTACTACTACCCCCCCCCCGCCCGTACGGCTACACCAGTTCTGGTTCTCTCGCCCGGTGTCTGTAAGTGGGGTCTCCCTCTCTGACATTTCCAACCGCGCCAGTTCTAGTCGGCGCCGTTTAAGTTTGGCCCGATATTGCGCAAGCAGCGCCAGTCGGACAAGCAAACCATCCTGCGTACGTTGTTCCTTTAACTCTCTCTCTCTGCACACTCGGAACTCTCTCGCAAGCATCCCAGACCGCCTCGCCGGCTCGCTCTCTATTCTCCCGATCATTATCCCGATATGCTCCCGATCTCTATGCTCCTCGGCCCTCTCTCTATCCTCCCTTACCAACTCTAATAATGCGGTTTGCTCTCTCAATTGCCCCTCTAACTGTTTCCGCTCTGCCGCCGCCTTTTCTAATTTATACGCCACGCGTTTACTCTCTCGCACCCTTCTTTCTTTTGCGGAGGATGTAGCAGACTTATCGGTTGCGACGGACTCCCGTCGCCCCTCCGTCCTACTAACTTTCCCCCGCTTCCCGGAACTTCCTCCGACCGAATCCTCGGAGTTAACCTCGGATTCGCCCTCCCCAGGTCTCTTCCAACCCACTAACTTAACTTCCCTGGCATCGACTAAGTATGGCCCTATGTACACTACACCAGGCCCCATACCCCTACGTTCCCATAGCCCAAACAGTTCGAAGGCAACCCCTCTCGCTCTCTCCCCGGCCAGTTCTCTCTGCCCAGAACACACTAGGTGATCAAAGTATCTGTTCGACTCACCTAGTCCCTTTGTCATCCTGACCTCGTCTATCCTCGCCCCCTCCTTGGCCTCCTTTAGTAGTTCCCGGGTCGCGTTGTAGGCCCGTCGAAGTCGATCGGAAACCCCGACGTCCTCGTCGCCGACCTCTCCTCCATCTCTCCGGGTCCGACGTCGTACCGACGGCCCCACCGTCGCCGTTCCGGTGGACCGTTCGTCGTCCTCGGCCTGTGGCTGGCCGGCGACATCGGTACGTCGACCTTCACTCCGCGTCGACTCGTCTTTCTACCTTTCGACTCCCGACTCGTCCTCTCTTTGTAGACGACCCCCCACATCTTGGTTCGCCGGGTCGCTCGTTATCGACGTGGCGTCAACGTGCGTCGACGTGGTCGGCGTAGCATCGACGGCGTCGTGGGTTCGTATCGTCTCGCCGTGGCCTCGCGGATCGTTAGATCGTCGTCCGGGGTCCGCGGCGGTGTCGTTCCTTTCTCTCGACTCATCTTTGTCTTTGGTAGCTGATGGTTTGGCTAGCTAGGGCAGCGCTTGGTTTTAGTTACTGTGACGGGATCCAGGAGGGATCCCGATTTATCCGGTATTTAGTTCACGCGTCCCCGCCGTGTATAAAGAGTGAATGAAAGTAAAATGAGTTCTGAAGTTCGGTGTATAATAATAGAGGTATAAGATATAGATATATTGTATAGTATATGGAAGGCGGGATACGGTAACTAAAAGTCCCGTGCTCCCCTATCTAAACTAATTAACCTATGCTAGCACTACTGCACTGAGATAACTGAATTACTGATATTGGGTTACTGGTTATATTGCACGGTTGGCCTAATTACTACCTAATCGATGCCTTGCCCCCCTCTGATTGGTTGATACCCTTGTTGGCACCCCGTGGAGTGTTCCCGTTCACTCCATCTGTTCTCTCTGGGTTAGGGGTTTGGCCCCTGACCCTTTATTGTGTGCTTCCTTCCCACTCTTATTGGGATGGCACGAGTTGGTTAATTATCCAATCTCGTGGCTCCCAATATTGCTTATCGGCTTATAACTTTATGGGGTGTTAGCGGGATTGAATAAGCTAACAGGGGTGGTGATATACCCCTTTGTGTATTTACTAATTTATCGCGTTCTAGCGCGATACTTTGCTGCACTTCTTGCAACTCTAACCTACTTTCCCTTACTGTGCCCTTGAATTGCTGAACGGTCTCCTGCATCTGTCCGAGCAGGAGATCCATCCCCCGTCGTCTCTCATCCACCCATTCGACCGCCGAAGCGGGATTCGCCAACATTGTAGCGGGCGGACGAGGGACAACGGGCGACAAATCATGAATATTTCGCTCGGAGTCCAGGGCATGAACTGTCTCATGGGCTGTTCTGCTGGGCACAGGTAGCTTGGTACTGTGCAAAGGGAATTTAGAGGTAGGTTCAGGGAGTACAGGTGTCTCTACCACCGAAAGGGTGGCTTCGGGAACAGGCCTAATTATTTCAGGCTCATCTACTATAGTAGGGAGTCTTTCTATTGTAATTATTTGGTCTGTGGGTTCTGTACTACCTAAGTTGGTGTTATTTAGTTGCCTTCTAACAGCTGGAGGCAAATCAGGCAATTTCTGACGGTGGGACATTCTTTTACGTCTGCTTAGGCGAGATCGATTTCCTCCGCCTTCAGTGTCGGTGGTATCGCCTTCCTCAGATGATGTATAACCTTGTCGTTTGGGAGTAGATCGATTCATCATCTGCATATTACTAGCTGTTAACTGTTTATTAAAGTTGTCTTGTCTCTCTTGAAGATTTTCCAACTCTAGTTGGGTTGTCTCTTCAGATGCCCTCCGTTCTGCTTCTGCCACTGCTATTTTTCTTTCCGCTTCGGCTGCCTTTCTTTCCGCTTCTGCTGCTTTTCTTTCCGCTTCTGCCGCTGCCATTGCCGCTGCTGCTGTCTTTCTATCTTCTATACATTTTTTCTTTACTTGTTCTTCTTGAACCTTAGCGATGCGGATACTTTCATCAAATTTAGCTTGGTTCGCAGCTATCCTATCCACATCAATTGCGTCCAACACACGCTGGGCTCCTTCACTATTAGGGCTAAGTCCATCTAACCTTCTCCTCAACTCTTCATCTCCTAAAAAACGCTGATAGTCTGACAGATAGATGTCAATGGCATCCCTCTTATGCGGTTTCTCTGCTGTCGTTTCACTTTCCACTTGGGAAAAAGTAGCGTCTGTTGATTCTCCATGGGTTGAGCGCTCCTCCAGCTGAGCTTTCCACTGAGCTGTTCCTTGAACCTGGAGACTCACCCGCTGAAACCAAGTCTTTACGGCAACTTGCAACGACGTGTCTTGTCTTCTTTTAGAAGCCTCTTCAAAGGCCGATAAGATTAGCCTAATTCGCAGAATTCTTTCTCTAACTTGATAAAGCAGTTGTCCCTGCTCTTGAGGTCCTTATGGTTGTTGAAACAGTTGTTCTTTTAGTCGCTCCATAGAGCTGAAGAATCCCTGTGCGTATCCGGCTGCGGACCTCTTCCACACAGCTGGATCGATGGTTTCCTTGGTTACTCCCATCCGGTGTATGTCTTCCCAGGCAGCTTCTGATAAATCAAACGGGAGTCCGGGTCCGGGGAAGTTCCATTGCGACTCTACAATAGACTTCAGTTCTTCCCTTGTGTATCCCGCATAACTATCTTTAGTTGATCGCTGACTTCTCGCCCAATCGATCTGGTGTTCTTCCACCGCGATCAATATCCTAGTGAGTACGGCTGCAGGTAGGATGAGAAGGGGATCCGAATAAACCGCATCCGTCATCTTTGCTCCGCGCTCGGGTGTCAGCTCTACAGTGTCCTCACTACTGGAGCTGTCGGGCCGCTGAGAAATAAGTTCTTGGCTCGCGGGTTGTTGCTGTTCCGCTGCTTCTTGGTCCCGCTTGACCTGAGCTCGAGTGCCTATGATAGACCTACGATGTTGGACCAGCCTAGGTTCTGTTATTACTACTGGAGGGATGACCTTCCTCACAGTGGGAGGTGAACTGAACTTAGGTGTAGACGGTTCTACACCCTTATCTGAGTCGCAGATAGTTACATCTAATAAACTGTCTGACAGGTTCTGCTTAGTATCAGACATGTTTGATTACACAGTTGAATGCCTACTGCTATCTTACAGTCTAAGCAAGTCTAGTAATTCAGCATTAACTGCTAGCCTAATAATTAATTACCGATACTGCTACTCAGTGTAGCGTGATATATATAATATTAGAATACCGGTATGCTTATAGTATATATAAGTATTATTAGTAACTAGAATTAATTACAGAATACCGGTATGATTTCAGCCTAAAATTTATAGAAATAAATATAATAAGCCTATTGTAAATACCGGTATGTCAATTATTTTTTAGAATAATTGAATTTCTGAATTTTAAGGGTTACTTGGTTACTTTAATTTACTTATTACCGTTATTTAAGCAGTAGTCCAACTGATATTGAGACCTAATTGTTGTATGGCAGGCCTACTATTTATAAATCGTTTGAGTTGATTTATAATATATATATACCCGTTTAATGGGTTTTGTCAATGTTTGAAATAAATGTTATTATTTCTGGGGGAGTCACTACACATAAGCTGTACGCTCTCAGTGGAGTGCTACTTGTTAGACACTAAAACAAATAATTATAATTTACCTAAGTTACTTAATACTACAAATTACGTACAATTCGGGTTGAGATTACAGTCTCTAAATAAATACAAAAATTTAATTACAAATACACAAATACGAAATTTTTAGGGTAATTTTTACAAGAAGTCTACTAACCAGCCTAACAAAGGGTTAGAATATCTGGTTATTACAACGGACAGGTTACTACGGTATTTGAAACTAATAAGTAGTAGTAAATATACTGCGTTGTCCAGATAGGAAAATACCACCGTCTGACGACCTATAGCCGTATCGCTATAGGTACTACGTTATGTATCACGGAGTGTCCCTACCTAGAAGTTAATTACCGCGGTCTACCAGAACCAACGTGTCTATTAACCACTTTACAACACAAATATACTGCCTACACACTAATCACCTTCGGAAAGTACTGTACACTAAACCCTAAATTAGGTACAAGTACTTGTACAACAAATAATCAGTCGTTAAAAATACTTGAACAGCTAAAAGAACCACGGTATCTGCCGGAGTGACCAAAGCATAAAATCTCCAGTCTTTACCTACGCCGAGCAGCCCTGATGTAGTACCGGGGTTAGTTTAACTATAACGGTATGTATAACAAACACAATTACTGTAGGAATAAACTTAGGGATATGAATGTTGCGAATAATCGCATAAACTCTGAATAATAAATATTACGCTACGCGTACAGACTATTCAAACAAAATGCAGACCAAATACTGACAGACTACTATCAAGCCTAAACAAACTACGGTATATGCAGACTCCGAAATGATTAGTTAGTATGCGTTCTAACCTAGTAGTACGACTTATTCTTTCACAGGGGGTTTACCTCACAGCACTTGAAGCCCCTACGTTCCCAACTAGCACTTTATCGGACAGATGCTCTACACACACCGAAGCTTCCTCAAACCCAACAACAGCCAGACAACTATCCAGCCTACAAATTATCTAAATAAAATTATACGCTACCCGTACAGACTACACAAACAAAGTACAGACCAAACGATGGCAGACTACTATCAAGCCCAAATACACTACAGTATATGCAGACTCCGAAATGATTAGTTAGTATGCGTTCTAACCCAGTAGTACGACTTATTCTTTCACAGGGGGTTTACCTCACAGCACTTGAAGCCCCTACATTCCTAACTAGCACTTTATCGGACAGATGCTCTACACACACTGCAATCCGTTCAGACTTAACAACAGTTAGACAACAGTCAAGCCTACAAATTATCTGTACAATCTGAGCAGGCTTACACACCTTCTGCTCAATACTGGCTTACAAATAAATAAAACTGACAGAAATAGGCCTAAGTAAAATCCCAATAAAAACCAGGCGTCCCCGATTAATTATTAAGACCTACCGGTATATAATAATCAAAATCGAATAATACTGCTGTACCTGTACTGCTGTAGGTACCGGTCCGGGTGATCAGGCAGTCAGGCCTACAGATTACCGGTCGACCGGTACTTTCGACTAGATTGCTTACACCGCAATCCAGAAGCAATATCTGTTATTGTTTGCGCTTTTAAGACCTTTGACAGTTTAACCTGCCAAATTAGGATGTCTTTTAGATGATATATAGTCTTTAGCTTATGACGAGTATTTGATACACTACATTAGCCGAAGCCAGTCTATGCGCAATCATTCACCCGCTGGATATACCCGGGAGACTGAATTCGGAAGCTTAATGATTGATGGTGTAAGCCTACTGTATTATTCGACTGATCGTAATATATAATCTCTGACAAATATTATTCACTTTCGGGAAATATTAACAGTTCCTTTAGGACGTGGCGCTCTAAATATATAAACAGAGTTATGACTTAAACTAGACACAACGAAAGGCTATAGATTAACGTATATGGCGCATTCTTTAGGAGATGCTTTGTTATCAGTTACAATCATACACAATGCTGCACAATACTGCATACTAATCTGCCGACCTTCACTAATTTTAGTCACGTATAAAGAGAGCAACATACAATTTATGTAGGGCCTATGAAATAGCATTAGATTCACTTCAAACCACTTAACATAGGTTGCAATCGTTTATATGTAACCGGTCTCTCTAACCTTTAGTATATCAAGAAGATTGGGGTGTCTGACTATTGATCAGTATTCCGATATAATATTTCATCCACAAATATAATGAATAACCGACAGTAAAAGCAGTAATATTAGTAAGATATGGTAAGATAACTCGGTTTGTTGAGTTATGTAACTCGGTAACTCGATAACAGATATACTTTCTATAATTAAGCCTACTAATGTTAAACTAAAGAATGCTGATACACGGAAGTGCCAAAAGCCGGTGTTCTTAGGCTCTGGGCAAAAACATAACACTGAACTACTGAACTGATTGGTCGACCGAGCAAAGAGAGAACAAAGAACAAAGAAAGGTTCGACGTGGCAATATCAGCTGTTAGCCGTCGTCATGGTAGCGACACTGTTTTCAAGAGGATCTAGCTTATTGCATCACGAGATTGCGGATTATGTCCTCTAAAGTACAAATACAGAAGAAATGACTTTTATGTCCTCTAAAACACCAGTACAGTAAGGACACGGCCTTTTTATGCCTGGTAAACCAACTACAGAGTACTTTACGGGAAAATAACCGGTTAATTACGCAAAAGCTTTTACATTGACTGATTGCAGGATTCTCGATTCAGGGATTGAGTACAGCCTGACAGTACCGGTACACATGGTACATGCAGACAGCCACAATGTATTGGAAAATTTGTCAGAAACCCAGCTGATTTATCCTACAGTAATAATAATTTAACGCATTTTAAATTTGGATAAATAAATTTATTATAACTGCAATAACAGTTACACTGATGCTGCACGAAGGCCCCACGCAAATTCTACTTGGAAAATTTTCAAACTTTTGCCAAACAACATGTGTACTAAGTTTGGATAGATTTCATCAAGGATTGGCCGAGTTATTAACGTTTAAAATAAAATACTGAAAAAAAAACGCGACAGAACGACAGGTTGATTAATGGTACCCCTATGCTAAGGCTCACTCACTTCGTGGCTCGCCCCACATCTAAACTGCGCCAGTCACTCCCATCTCTCAAACGCCCCATCCCGGAAATCCTTGCGCCTAACTTCGTTTACTCTTTCTCTTGTCCCTCTTGTAAGGGGGAATATGTTGGACACACCATCCAACACTTGTTTGAACGCGTTAGACAGCACCAGGATGGGACAGCCAATGATGGGAGCGAACAGGGTAAGACTGTGCACAACCACATCATGACGCACCGCGACGAGCCCAATACACGTTGGCTGACTGACTGGCGTGAATTGTTTAAACATTTCACTGTAATTGCTAGACACCCATTGGGGCCAGTCTTGAAATGTATTACATCTAAACACTCAAGCCGGTTATCAACAAGCAGAAACGTGACTGGTGCAAGTTTACGGTGCTGTTTTCCAGTGGTTAGTTACAGTACAGACATATCTTCATTTCGTTACCTGTTCCGTCCCCCTTTGGGAATCTCTCTCTACATTTCCTGGCTTGGCCTCCTGAGAATGCCTTCAGTTGCGGGGCGAAACCTACCGATCAGATGGCTGCCGTCAGCTGATCATTGATTGCATGCAACGTCTAGGTTTTATTGCTTTTTAGTTTTTTACATACTTTAATATTTAGTTGTTATTGATGGTTATTATATGTTCTTAAAAAAATATCGAAATCATCTGGTGTTTTATGTTAATACATTATTAATATTTACAATACTGCCTTGTAGCCTGGGTAACTGCGAACGAGTTCGAAACAAAATTAACAAAATTTTCGTTGCATAAAATTTTCAGATCAAATGGCATCTTGCATTCCACTCTATCGCTCTTTGAGAGTAATCCCTTTCGAAGCTTTATATAATGTACAACTAGCGTCATTCATGAACAGCAACAGCATAATGATTACTCAAGGGTTACGTATGGGGGTTAATGAGGTAAAAATTACATGGAATCTGCACTGCTGTCATGTCCTGTGTAACTAACAAACTCTATGTTTTGTGTATTTTTTTGTCACCTACTGTAGCAGCCAGCAGATATACAGTAGGCCTACTAGCAATAACTATATTTCTACTGTGGTGGAAATATCTATTGTGAAACTTTATAGCTG
The DNA here is from genome assembly GCA_032718475.1 of Nemertoderma westbladi. Classification (NCBI taxonomy): domain Eukaryota; kingdom Metazoa; phylum Xenacoelomorpha; order Nemertodermatida; family Nemertodermatidae; genus Nemertoderma; species Nemertoderma westbladi. The sequence goes on from JAUCBJ010003736.1 coordinate 33,909, forward strand.
TGATTATTGTTTTGTTATTTGTTATTTATTTATATATGATAAGAAAGTTGTATCCTCTGAGCATAGTAGACAAAATAATAATTATATTATACTGAAGGTAAAATATATAACCACAACCCCGTAAAGGAAGCCACCTGAACTCGATCAGCTAATCACATTCCAAAAGTAACTCATCTCAAATCCGGTGACCTTGAGCTGTCAATCATTTAGTTCAATTTCTACGGATAGATCAGCAATCTGGGAATATTGTTTATCTGGGATGATATATTATAGTACCGTAGCTGATATCATTCTGACACACATTATGTAAGGAAAGAGGCAAAGATGATTGGAATATTTGGGACGCGGTTGACAGAAAATGGAGCATACTGTAATGCTGTATTGACAGGAACGAACATGGATTGATGAACTTATTATTAATTAACTTTACTCACTGACACACACTGACGGTGGTTGACGCCTTATTGACTGGGCACGATGTCCCCCGCATATAGAGCTACTGATATATTTATAACAAATGTAGTGAGTGAATAATAATTAGAATCACTCAAATAGAAATGTTTATCAATAATTATAGGTAGTTATTCGAAGTTATTATGACCCTTTTGTAAACCTGAAAAAGTTAAATTAACTAATACGGACATTGAAAATACATGGAGATGAAGCTATCCGTGGTTTGATTGCATTCAGTCTTTCAAAATGTTTGATGACTGCAATAGTCCAATCATGTATGTCTGTATGTATGTGTATCACTGTATGGCTCGAAGTACTGAATACAGAATAAGTAATGAGAACTTCGCTATCACTAACCTTAAACATGGATTCCAGCGTTACGTAATCTTTAAAAGCACACACCTTGGGAGTTATTCGTGCATATAATCTAATTAAACACCGTGAGGCAGTGTTTTTAGACTGCTACATTTAAGTTTTAGATAGCTGGACAACATCCCTATCTAGTTGTTGTCATAGTAACTGACACCATTTACTAGCTATTTGTGAGTAAAGTAAGCGTTATGTAATCTCATAAAAAATCCACCATAAAATTACACTTTTTATAAAGTTGATTCCCTGTGCAATAACTGAAAGTGCAATCTTTCTGTTATTATAGGTTGTTGACATATTATTTGGAGTCCATATTTGAGAAGCTTGAAAGTGTCTCGGTTTACTAAAGTTAGGATATATGAAAAATAATGCGTTACGTAATCTCATTCTAATATTGTAAATTAATACTAATATTATACTAATTATTATACTAATAAAATTCCATGTAGGTGACAGGTTGAATTAAGGTAAGTTCAGGAACTGAATAGACTCCCCGATTCGAAACTGCAATTGGAGGATGAATCTTCCTTATTACATTAACTGCTCCATATTCAGTTACATCGTCTTTCTGTGGCCATTTCCAATGCTTAGGGCCACTTTGTGTCATTGATTTCACTAGTGCTGACTGCTGGCTTTCAAGCAACCTAATAACTTTACCAGGATATAGATCTTTTTCATAACGAACTATAACAAAATCACCAGCAGTGATATCTAACGGAGCTAACATTACAGTCTCAGTATATGAATTTGGGGAATCAAAGTTGAATTGGTGATGTGTGACTTTCAAATCAGAACTGACACCACCACTGCACCAAGCAATTGAACTTTCTGTAACTGCTTTCACTGCGTGGATGTTTATAGTACCTGGCACAAATAATTGTTAATCCATTAAATTAGTTACAAAAAGGAGTGTACTTTAAGGGCATGCTGCTATCTTAATATATATAGGCCTACAGTAAAGGGGTGTGAACAGTGCTGTACAGTAAAGTTCCTCAGACTTGATGGCGGCGGCCATCTTGCTATTTAAGAGTGGTGGCCTAAACCCTAACCTGACCAACAAACCCTAACATAAAAATCAAATAAACTACATGCTCATTAAAACTACTATACTCATCAAAACCCCTCGGCATCTCTTCTCATTCCAAGGTTTTCCTTTTATACATAAAAATCAGTTTTGCCTATCTTAGAGTTAGGTAACTTGTTCATGTTGAATGGCTAAAACGTTGTTTCAAATATCTCCTAAAAATTAATTCAAATGCAATGAAGCGAAAAAATATCTCCTGGCATCTCTAATTATTGGTGGGGTTTATTCACTAAGGTGCTTAAAGTATAGTCTACCTACTGTACAATAGAATGTTATTTATTGACTTTAGCCGAAAAAACTATCTTGGGGTTCCAGTATAGTTATAGCTCAGAGCATCTTATCCCTTGGTGGTCTATTTTCGCATCAGTGGGAACCGAATTGACATTTTCTGTGAAGAAAGCAAGATTGTATTTTTCTAGGCAATTGGCCTTTTATATTCCATTGAATTTACTTTACATGAGATACATTAGGATTATATGTAACGTAATCTTCTCCATACAATGTTACGTTATGTAATCTCAATGTTACGTAATCTCCAAAATTGATAGTAAAATTTACATGGTTCTGGACAAGAATTACAAGTGATTGTTGTATATTTATTGTTCCCAATGTACTACGAAACAGGAACTCATTTTTAATCGTCTGGAAACACTGTAATTAGCTATCTATATGAAAGTTCCTCGGTTTTCGTTACGTAATCTCATTAGCGATTGGCATGCATCAAATGTTTCAATAGTTTCACAATACAAGAATATGTCGATCAAAAATTAACATTAAATTGTCTGCAAGATGCCATTTATAACCCTGGCATATATAATTTACACAATTATGTGATGTTTTGGTCTTTTAGAAATAATTTATTTTTGACATATTTCCAGCTATAAATGTTTACAAAATTGACCTGTTATAAATTTGTCCGATATGAGCACTTATCATAACAATTTCAACAAAATTCAATTAATTAGACAAAATATAACATCCCTGCAATAAATTGATTCCATATAGGTACAGTCATTTGTAACTTCATAATATACCTACCACGTGACATTTACATGGAATCCATGTAAAGGTGATGTCAAGTGAAATGATGTGAATTGATGTCAGATTAATTGAAATTAAGTGAATACAAGTCAAGTTATGTGGAATTAAGTGATGTGAAGTAATTTCAAGTCAAGAGTTTTGACGCAATGGCAAGTCAAGTCATTTGAAATAGTCTCAAGTAATTTAAAGTCATGTGCTTTCAAGTCATGTCAAGTGATGTTCAAGTGACGTCAAGTCTAGTGATGTGAAGTTATGTCAAGTCAATTGATGTTGAGTAAATATGTAAATTTAAGTTAAGTGATGCGACATGACTACAAGATATAAAGTAAGACAAATTGTTTATATAAAGTACTGGTTCGATTTAATGAAGCGTACAACCACAAACAATAGCATACATCAGATCGCTCTAAAACATGGTGGCCATCTGATGGTTATATAACTTTTCCGTTTTCTGCTATGATGGTAAGACAAATCTATATATGTCCTAGGGGAGTCCCCCAGCGTGTCACACTTCAGCACTTGCACCATTTTTTTTATTATTGTGATTGATTATGTACTTAATAAATCTATGAAATTCAATCCAGTATCCTACTGATCTAGACTTAAAATCGATCTAAAATTGTGAAATTATACCGCCGGTGGAATTCTGACGTTGAATAAAATGAAATTAAAATTAATAAGGACTACCTTTGTCTATGCTTTTTACAATATTTGAGCTATTTATTACCTTCAGGTGTTTTGTTATATGAAGGAACCTCCCCATTGTCTAAAGAATTTCTCCGTTTTAATGCATTCAGTTGGGTTGTGAGGTTGTAAGCTAATGGGTCTTTCGATATCTTAGGAGATTTAGTGTGGCGAAGAAAACTTCGTTTTGCCCTTCTGTTGAAAGCCGCTATTGTGCCTGAAAAATATATTGTGTAAGAAGAAACATATACAGGAAAATATATCGTGTAAGTAGAAACAACCGACCTGTGACGTCACCAACCCTGCTCCTAACAACAAACCTGTAATGTCAACAACCCTCCCCGTAACAACCAACCTGTGACGTCACTAACCCTCCCCGTAACAACCAACCTGTGATGCCACTAACCTTCGCCCTAACAACCAACATGTGACGTCACTAAACCTTCCCCGTAACAACCGACCTCTGACGTCACCAACCCTGCTCCTAACATCAAACCTGTAATGTCAACAAACCTCCCCGTAACAACCAACCTGTGACGTCACTAACCCTCCCCGTAACAACCCCAACCTGCGACGTCACTAACCCTCCCCGTATCAACCAACCTGCGATGTCACTAACCCTCCCCGTAACAACCAACCAGTGACGTCATTAACCCTCCCCGTAACAACAACCTGCGACGTCACTAACCCTCCCCGTAATAACCAACCTGTGACGTCATTAACCCTCCCCGTAACAACCAACTTGTGACGTCACTAACCCTCCCCGTAACAAGCAACCTGTCACGTCACCAACCCTTCCCATAACAACCAACCTGTGACGTCACTAACCCTCCCCGTAACAACCAACCTGCGACGTCACTAACCTTCCCCGTAACAACCAACCAGCGATGTCACTAACCCTCCTCGTAACAACCAACCTGCGATGCAACTAACCTTCCCCGTAACAACCAACCTGCGACGTCACTAACCTTCCCCGTAACAACCAACCAGCGACGTCACTAACCTTCCCCGTAACAACCAACCAGCGATGTCACTAACCCTCCTCGTAACAACCAACCTGCGATGCAACTAACCCTCACCGTAACAACCAACCTTTTCTCTAGCGGTAGGACTGTATATTGAATTAAGCTTAACAGGGTCACATTATGACAATTAGCAATAACAATAACAATTCGGACAGATAAGGCCCTATATCCAGCTTAGTTATTATATCAGATTAGAGTTGCTAGGAGTGACAGTTGTAAATATATGGTAAACAATAAACTTTATAAAATAAAAATATACTAGACCGACGGGCGCGCTGACTCACAACCAAGCCACAAAATAGAAGGCACATCAATAAACATAAAAAATAAAAATAATATAATGTAGCAACATACAGTGAAATTTAATTTACATTACCAAATGAATCTATTTAATTAGCTAACAAAGACAGTTGAAGGAAAAAGGTATATATGCAAGCAAGTAAGTAAATATTTTGGGCTAATGGTTTTGTTTTATTGTGAAAGTAGCCGAAAACGCTGAGTAGAGACAATAAAGGTGTTTAGAAGGGAGAAATATTTGTTGTAATCGGTCGCAGATATACCTTGTCCCTCTAAAACAGAGTTGAATGACAGTGAAGCCCCCAGGGCTTCCAACCCAACCTTCAGTGTACGGCGGGCACCAGAGTAACTCGGACAAGTTATAAAAAAGTGAAACCAACCAACTTATAACAACCAACTTGCGACGTCACTAACCCTCCCCGTTACAACCAACCTGTGACGTCATTAACCCTCCCCGTAACAACCAACTTGCGACGTCACTAACCCTCCCTGTAACAACCAACCTGTCACGTCACCAACCCTTCCCGTAACAACCAACCTGTAATGGTATTATCTTTACTTTCCTCTCCGTCTGTCGCCCCAGCCTTCAGGTAGAGTCTCCAGACGGCCTTGGAGTTGAACTTGGGGTCGCAGGCGTAGACACGCCACAGACACTGGATTACTGATGCAGCCGCTGGAATTTGTCGGCTAAAATGTTTTTGGCGCTGCTTCTGCTGAACTTTAAGCGCGAATCCAGAACCGAGAATCCCCTGAAAAGTGTAAAATAAGTTTATTTGTAAAAACGTTAAAATAAAAAAATTTAATTTAAAAAAGTTATATTAAAATAGATATTTAAGAAAAATTTATATCAAATGTTTATTAAAAAAGTTAGATATTTAAAAAACGTTAAGTCAAATGAAGTGAATTGCCATTACAGTTTTTTTTCTGGTCTTAATCAGCAACACAATTAGCAACACAATAACCGAATTAAGTTATAATTATTAATTAGGCGAAGATTTCCTGAGCATATAGAATTACAAGGATATTACTTAAATAATTATATAGATTATAGAAGGGTTGAACTGAATCTAAACAAAGCAATAAACCAATTAGTATTTGTATAGTTATATAAGATAAAAAACACATAATAAGGATAAACCTATAAAAATTACAAATTGTTCATTATATATTATATTGTTTTAATTCCTTTACATAGATAAAATGTAAATGGGAATAGTAAAACCGAATGCATCATTAAAACATGCTAAATATAAGTAAGTAATAAGTATAAAGTCTTTGACAAATTAAATAAAATTACATTAAATATAGATGATATAAGAAATTAAATAAAGGTTCCACCTTTGTGCATGGAATTCACATCACCCGTAGGTCGTGGGTTCGATCCTCACATGGGCCAGGGCAGTTTTCGTTTCGGCACGAATGCTTTAAAGGGACCAGCCGGGGCGCATCTCTGCCTTGCATCCTTAAGTGGTAGCTAAATGAGTACTGGAGTTTCCTCTGGGGAGTAAAGTTCTGGGGGGACCGCACTGGAAATAAGTCGTCGGACTTTGTGCGTAATCCCTGGCCTAGCGGCCGAAGAAAATTTACTTTAACTTTACTTTTAACCCTATTAGTACCGGGCTATAAAATGTTGTACAAATACCCCCCCCCCCCCCCCCCCCCCCCCCCTCTAAAATCTACAAATATTTACGAAAACGTCTGATTTTTTTGTTTGTACATAGGTATCACTTGTCTGGATCCGACCGAAAAAATTTTTTTTCGAAAAACTGTACTGGGGTGGTTATATTGCAGCACCAAAATTACAAGTAGTGCACAATTTTCACAAAATTTTAAAGTTACATTTTCGGCTAATTATTTTTCAATACAGGTTTTCTGGGGTGTAAAATACAATGGAAAATATTTAAAAATGATATGATTACTATAAATGGCTGTTTAGTCCTCTCTGCGTAGGAAAAAAATGAAAAAAACAAGTAACCAGCACTTTTCAGTTAGAACACAAAATTTTAATTCACTTATACGATGCTATAAATTCACATTTTCAGGTTTTCGAGGGCGCTGATTCTAATGGAATACATTTCTAATATGCCAGATCATTGCTACTTGTATTTTTCGGCCTAATTTGGCAAATTTTGGTGCTAGCACCAAATTTCGTACCCATCACCAAAAAGTACAAGTTTGCGATGTCCAGTGCTGTTTTTATTGATTCCATCGGATTCAGGACCCTCATAAACCCGTATAACGCAAGAAACAAGGTGATACTATCTACTGACCAATTTGCATATTTTCCAAAATTTAGTGCTGGCACAACAATTTTCAGTCACCGGCGAAAAATACAAGTTTGAAAACTCTTATGAAATTTTTGCTGATTCCATTGAATTCAGAACCCTCACAAACCCGTATAACGCAAGAAACAAGGTGACACAATCAATTGATATATTTGATGGTTTTCAAAATTTGGTGCTAGCACCACATTTTGCACCCACATCCGAAAAATACAAGTTTGAGATGTCTAGTTCGATAATTATATATTCCATTGAATTCAGAACAGCCATAAACCTCTAAAACGCAAGAAATAAATTGTCACAAGCAATTTTATCTATTGAATGGATTTTTTCAAAATTTCGTGCTAGCACCAAAATTTGCAAACAGCACCGAAAAATACAAGTTTGATACGCTTGGTGCAACTCGTATATATTTCATCGAATCCAGAACCCCAAAAAACCCCAATTGCGTAAAAAAACAAGTTTCAAACAATCAATTTAGAAAATTGACATATTTCAAAATTTGGTTCTGGCACCAAAATTTGGCACCCACCGAAAAAAAAATGAAATTTCTAAATAAATTTATATGAATTCCATCCTATTTCTAACACCAAAAAACCGGTGTGAATCAAAAATAAAGATTTTACAATTCATATTTAACGAAATGTAATTTTCAAAAAACGTCTCAAAAAAAGTGCCAAAAGTAGGGTTAAAAAATGGTGCTAACTCGAAAAGTCATTAACTCATTAACTTACGAAACTAATATTTATTTTATTTTATATCCATTTTACTGTTAAATATAATATTGATTTTACCGAATTTCATTTACCCCGTTGGGGAGTGTATATTATTATATTATTATAACTCGAAAAGTACCCAATATTTTTGAAAACGGTTTTCACTACTAGGAAGACAATAGATTTTTAGGAAAAGTCATTAAATATCAGATTCCCAACTGCGTTTGTTTCAGAATTATAATAAAAAAACCACGGGGGAGGGGGTCATATTGACCGCCCCCCCCCCCGGGTTTAATAGGGTTAAATAATAAACATTGGACATTAACTCAGTCGAAAAATATTAGAGTGCCTTGCGTACAGTGATATTGGTTTACGCAGCTTCTTTCTTAGACTGGAAGGTGTAAGAGGGACCCAAGCCACAGAACAGTACAAATAGTGTTGTGCAATGTACGTTTGGAATATAAATATTTTAGTCTTTTTACTCGCAAACCGAATGAAAAAGCTGAACTGGCGGACTATGTAGTTATTGCTATTACACCACCTAAAAGGTCTCGGATGTGGCGGCATTGTGAGAGGATTCAACTCCGCCTCACTATCCCCATAAAGTTGGGAAGTGGCGCCCTTTTCAGCAATATTGGGGATACGAGGTTAATCACCATTAACCTCGTATCACACCAATAACGGGGACAACATACAAGCCCCGAAGGCCACACACAAAGGGAGGTTAAACCTCCTGGAGAGGGAAAGTAACAGAAGCGGGGGGGGGGGGGGGGGGGGAGCACTCCCACAGAAATGAGAGGCGAGAATGAACCTACTAGCCAATCAGGGACAAGGGAGAGCATCCGCTAGGTACTAAGGCCACAGTAGTGTAAGGGTGAATATATATACATTTACGTATACATTACATATATATACATTACGTATATACATTAATATCTCAACTGTGCTATCAAGTATATTATATTATCATTAGTCTATATCAACATCAGAATAACAACAACAAACTATTTTCCAATTACATCGGAGACGCGTAACACAAATTAACCGGTCGGGATCCTCTGATCCCGTCACATGCATTATGTTGTTTGCGCTTAGAGCCGCATATACCGGTACCAAACAGACGCTGAAAAGTGCACTAATAATTACTACAGTAGGTGTCCGTCAGGGGGCGCCAACCTCAGTTACATTGTTTTGCATTTATATAGATAGATTGGTTACTTTGATGTCATCAGCTGTGCCGACAGATGGGTTTTTGGGTGTTATACATGTTTTATTATTAATGGATGACACGGTTATTTTAGCTTGTTCCCGTGAAAGTGCAATTGCTAAATTAGAGGGTTTGAATTCTTTCTGTAAAATTTCTGGTATGAGAGTAAACGAAAAGTAAACGAATTTTTTTGTCATTAATGGTAATGCCTACGATAAACAACCATTTTGTAATATTATAGAAAACGTTACGGTGAGACTTTGTGAAAGTTATTTATACTTAGGTGTTTACTTTACTGGCGATGGCCGTGTAAATCCTAGTATATATGTGCAAAAATGGAAGTGGGACGAAACTGCGAATAAGTTTGCTATTTTTTGTTCTGTTAATTCTAGCATGCTCTTCATATTAAAAGAAAGGTTTTTGATGCAGCGGTGTTATCTGGTTTGTTATATGGTTCTGAATCCTGGCTATCTACCAACATAACACTAAAATAATATCTAGGTATTATTATTCCATGGTGAAATCGTTGTTAGACGTGTACGCGTGTCGACACCAAATGAACTCTGCTTACTAGAAATTGGTTTACCTTATATACAGTAGATTATTACATTTGTCGAGCTAGGAAAAGTTTCATTGGTAAAATGTTAAAAAATAATAACAGCGATTTACACTTCCGTAGGATATTTGATATGTGTAAAGAAAATAATACCAGTGAGTAGTAGGGTCTTGGCCGGCTCGGCGACAGTTAGACCCAACTCATGACTCATCGCTTAGGAATGTGACGCCTTGGGTGTCATTGGCGCCAGACTGTCTGGGTGACACCTCCCAATTAGGCTAATTAGACCCTAATTGACAGGTGTCATCAATTAATTAGTACAATTAAACCCTAATAGGGGTCTAATTAGTCTAATTGGGAGGTGTCACCCAGACAGTCTGGCGCCAATGACACCCAAGGCGTCACATTCCTAAGCGATGAGTCATGAGTTGGGTCTAACTGTCGCCGAGAGGCCCAAGAGGGTGTCATAAGTGACACCGCGGCTCTTTTATTCATTAATACTTATTTATTTATACCTAATTTTAATTAATTATTTGCATTTTATTTTATTTGTATTTAATTCTAAATTAATTATTCATTTGTACTTTATTTTAAATTAATTAATTGTATATATTACTTTTACTTTATACATTGATTTCTATTTTTAGATTAAGTAGTTTTTATATTACCAATGAGATCACTATGACATAATGTCTATTTGTAACTTTATAATGGCCTATGGTATACGGCTCCCTACTGGCAACTATCAACTACGTTCATCGGCGGGGGCCCCTCCTCTGTCCTCATTATTCATTAACTAGATACGACAGGCAGTGAATCTACACGTATACCCCAAAGCAAATATAAATGAGCGGTCCCGTCTGTTAGCAGCCCCATCGATGACTACAGCAAATTCGTATATCGCCCAAGGCTAATGCTCCAGCGGCCCTCTATTGTTCTCATTATAGCCGGCATCGCTTTATCCCTTTCCTATATCCAGGCAGCCCGTATCATAACAATGAAGCGCCTCTAATCACGCATTCCTCTCTACTAATCCCTTTCCTTTGCACCAGACCTGCTTCTGTTATACAGCCACGCATCCCTATCGATAATCTAATTATGGTATCGCTAACCATTTTCAGTATACTGTATAATTAAATAGGGCCCTCTTTTAATACATAAGTTTATATATATATATACAGTTTATCTTCAATTTAATTTGTTTTTATTTACAACCCTAATTGTTCTACTGTAATTTATGTTTTATAATAACAAGCTATATCCGGTTAATCCGTATTAATTTTCTTTGTACTGAGGTTATCGAGGGCGCTCTTTCCAATGGTCCTATTCTCAAAACGATCTAACCTACTGTATAATTAATTACTTAAGACTGCGAGGTATGCGTAATTAACACATCTCATTTACCAGTTTTCCTTAAAAACTATGAAGTTATATTGCTCAAGAGTTCTAAGGGGCGAGCCATGAGGCAAGATGTTTGAGACTTATTTAGATATATTATTACTTAATTTGACCCCCCAATCGGCATCTACTATGGCATAGGCTATATCTTTTGCAGAGTCACAGAGTAGTATGAAGTTCCCCAGTCTGCCGCTAGAGGGCTTAATGTCTCAAAGTGAAAACCATACGGTAGCCATGAATTGGTTACTAGGCAATAATACTGCATTTTGCAACGTTAGGCCTATTGCTGACCGAACGAAAACTGCCCTGGTTCATGCAGGGGTCGAACCCATGACATACGAGAGATGTGAATTCTACGCAACCACTACACCAAGGTGGAACAGTAACCTTCGAATTTGTTCGTTGACGTTCGAATTTGTAAGACTCTCATTTAAGACTTGACACAGACTATGCCTCACCGAGGCATAGACTATGACTCACTGAGGCATAGACTATGCCTCATTGAGGCACTGAGGCATAGACTATGCCTCACTGAGGCACTGAGGCATAGACTATGCCTCACTGAGGCATAGACTATGCCTCACTGAGGCATAGACTAGGCCTCACTGAGGCATAGACTAGGTCTCACTGAGGCACTGAGGCATAGACTATGACTCACTGAGGCATAGACTATGACTCACTGAGGCATAGACTATGCCTCACTGAGGCATAGACTATGCCTCACTGCCTCACTGAGGCACTGAGGCATAGACTATGACTCACTGAGGCATAGACTATGCCTCACTGAGGCATAGACTAGGCCTCACTGAGGCATAGACTAGGCCTCACTGAGGCACTGAGGCATAGACTATGCCTCACTGAGGCATAGACTATGCCTCACTGGGGCACTGAGGCATAGACTATGACTCATTGAGGCATAGACTATGCCTCACTGGGGCATAGACTATGCCTCACTGAGGCATAGACTATGCCTCACTGAGGCATAGACTATGCCTCACTGGGCACTGAGGCATAGACTATGCCTCACTGGGGCACTGAGGCATAGACTATGACTCATTGAGGCATAGACTATGCCTCACTGAGGCATAGACTAGGCCTCACTGAGGCATAGACTAGGCCTCACTGAGGCACTGAGGCATAGACTATGACTCACTGAGGCATAGACTATGACTCACTGAGGCATAGACTATGCCTCACTGAGGCATAGACTATGCCTCACTGCCTCACTGAGGCACTGAGGCATAGACTATGACTCACTGAGGCATAGACTATGCCTCACTGAGGCATAGACTATGCCTCACTGAGGCATTGAGGCATAGACTATGACTCACTGAGGCATAGTCTATGCCTCACTCAGTGCCTCACTGAGGCAGTGAGGGATAGACTCTGCCTCACTGAGGCATAGACTAGGCCTCACTGAGGCATAGACTATGCCTCACTGAGGCACTGAGGCATAGACTATGACTCACTGAGGCATAGACTATGCCTCACTGAGGCACTGAGGCATAGACTATGACTCATTGAGGCATAGACTATGCCTCACTGAGGCACTGAGGCATAGACTATGCCTCAGTGAGGCATAGTCTATGCCTCACTTCAATATACGAGCACAAAAAAGTTTACAAGCACAGGTTCAAATCCAACTAAAGCTCTATATATTTTGCATTGAAGTGGAATACGTTAGATGCTGGGGGGAATCTGGTTTGCGAGGGATATTTGAATGGTGAGTATAACTATCCTTGAGAGTTAGTGTGACGTTATCTCACCATGGATGGGCGGGCACTTTACCCCTGTACTCGCATCTGCTCTCTCATTGGCTGTTTAACTTTCCTCCCTCGAGTCCTGATTGGCTGCCTAACTCACCCTCGCACTCTGATTGGATAATCCATTCTAGCCTCCCTCTATAATAACCCCCGTTCAACGCATTCCCAGTCATTCTCTAAGTTTTATATTAAAAAGTTTTATTTATTTTCATAAAAGTTTAATTTATTTAAAATTTTGTAAAATCATTTAGCTAAAATTCAATATTTTCAATTGACATTGCTATATAATGCATAGACATGAAACTTGTTTGGTCTGTAATAAAGAAATGAGACAAGACAATTTATCTCGTCATATGGAAACACATGGAAAGGAAAAACTAATGGCTCCATTACCAAAAAAATTTAAAAAATCCGAAGATATTTTTAGTGAAGATGAAAAGAAAAAGAGAGATGAGCGTGATATATTAAATATAAAACAGACAATGGAAAGTAAATTTCATAAAGTTATGAATATTTTGAAAGGGATACAAAAACAGTTACCCCTAGAAAATGAGGAAAATTTGAGTGAGAAAGATGGAGAAGAAGAGGATGATGAGATGGAGAATGAAAATAGTGAGGGTCAGGATGAAGTTGAAGAGAGTGAGGTTGAGAACGAAGAAAGTGAAGATCAGGATGATGATGAAGAAAGTGAAGGTCAAGAAGAGGGTGAAGATAGCGAAGGTCAGGAAGAGAATGAAGAAAGTGAAGAACAGGAAGAGGATGAAGAAAGTGAAGAACAGGAAGACGATGAAGAAAGTGAAGGCGGGGAAGAGGATGAAGAAAGTGAAGGTCAGAAAGAGGGTGAAGAAAGTGAAGATCAGGAAAGTGGAGAAGAGGATGAAAATGATGATAATGAGGAAATAAAGAGGCAATTACTTGGAAATAAGAATCAATTGCGGAAAATTATTAAACATTTGAAGGAAAATGAAGAAAATAAAGAGGCGACATTGACCCAAGTTCTAGGAAGTAAAATTAAATTACAGAAATTTATTAAACATTTAGAAGAGAATGATGAAAATAAAGAAGAGATATTGAGACAAATATTAGGAAACAAAAATCAAATGCGGAAATTTATTAAACAAATGGAAGAAAATGAGGAAAATAGAGAAGAGATATTAAGACAGGTTCTGGGAAATAAAAGTAAATTACTGAAAATTAATGAACAATTGAATAAAATTAAGAAACAGTTGGGTAACGAGGAAGATGAAAGTAAAGTAAATCAACCAGCTTTTACTAATTTTCGAAGACCTATGATAAAAAACTCTCGTTCAGTAAATGCCCGCGCAGGACGACGCTATTGACATTTGTTTGTTTGAGTTCCTTTCATAATAGTGTTAGGGCTATTTATCCAAAACAATTATATTAGTATTAGGACTATTTATCCATAACAATTATAATAGTATTAGGACTATTTATCCATAATAATTATATTAGTATTATAAATGTATTTACCCCACAATATTTATTACTATTAGGTCTATTTATTCAAGAAATTATATGTTTTTATAATATACTTTGGAAAATTAGTCGACTAAGTCATAATTTTCAAAACTTTAAATACGGGTTGAGTTATTTTATAAAGTTAAGAAGAATGAACCAATAGAGGGAGCCTG